>PVJX010016036.1:0-41242 GCA_004027295.1 Dolichotis patagonum | reverse complement strand
CATACTTTACATTAAGTCAACTGGACATCAACAGTAGCTAACACCATGTCTCTTACTCTGCTATAGTTGAGAATAGTTTCAAATACAATAATATCAAACATAACATAATAGTATAAAGCCATGCATAGAGTAAAAGAATTACCGGGCTTTCTGAAGATAAAAAAGTTGTGGCATTTTTATACAATGGAGTACTACTCAGCTATAAAGAATGATCACATTGAGATATTTATAAATAAATGGACACAACTTGAGACCATTCTCTTAAGTGAAATAAACCAAACTCACAAGGGTAAATACCATATAGTCTCCCTAGTATGAGATTTGATAAGAGTACATAATACTTTATGGTATGAGTCCCCATCTCATAGCTTTGAAGTCTTTCAAAGTTTTCAATCATCAGTTGGCTGGAATTCTGACAAGCCCTTCAGAAAAGAAAGAAAAAGTAATCAAAATAAAGGAAGGTCAACAAGTAAAAAAGAAAATTATGGAAGACATATTTTTAAAAGAAAAACAATTGATAAGGAAGAAAAGAAACACCAAAACAAAAATAAATCAAGATAAAAAATAAAATTTATCAAAAAACAAGAAAAAAGTAACAAAACAAAAAAAATTTAAAAGAATAAAACAGGACACCTCAACCAACTTGGTAGTATTCTGTGTATTTTATACATAAACACAATGCTATTTTGCCTAACATATCATTTGTTGATTCATATTTCAGTCTTTTCAAACTTTCTAGTCTTGTTGTCCAGCCTTCGAGCCTTAGTCAGGGTCCTAACATGTGGCTGATTCTCTGCCAGTTGCCAGGTCCCATGGTGTATGGAAGGGATCAGTGACCTAAATTCCTTGTGCAGGTCTAGTTGGTGAGTTATGGATTCTTCCCAAGTTTAGCAGCCTAAGAATATTGATGCAAAACTACTATTGGTTCATACTGTTACTCTTGCTTCAGAATTTTTCAGGCTGTTAATCTTACTGGTCCATTGTGTGCACCACAACAGGACCCTATTGAGTCACTGGTGCTCTTGAATTTCTACCCAGGCCCTCTACTCTGAAGGAAGGTGTCACTAGGGTATGTTTTCACTGTTTTTGACAAGTGTAATTTAAAATAGCAAAGAAACATTGGAAGTAGTTACTACAAAAACTTTTAGCTAAGTGGCCTATTTGTTTTTCACCTAATGCAATTAAATCAAATTTTAGGAAGATACTAAATTTAACTCTGCTGAAATAAGCTTATTGAGATAATTTCTGAAATAAATACAATGCTAAAGAATGAATTTAGATAGGAAACTGGGAGAGGAGGCATTGCTGTTCTCATTATGTTGTTATATATAAAATTACATTTGTGGGAAACAATAACAATTGTGCTTCATAAAACTCTTCCATGAAAGATTTATACTTCTTAATTAGACAATTCATGCTCTAAAATAAAGATGCGTCTTAAAAGACAAATTTTTACATTCTCATTTAACTTAGTAACTAGCTTTTTTATTCTGAAATACTCAAGAATTCTCTTACAACATAGGTCTCAATCTAGCTGTAGATTTTTTGCTAACTTTTTAAGCATGTATGTTCCTACAGAAACAGTAACTATATAAACTTGCAGGACATAAGATGTCAAATGGGTTGTATTTTAAAAGGGGTTTTCAGACAAAAGCAAACCAATCAAAAATCTCAGCGAAATCCTTAAGTTTCTTTTCAATATGGCAATATTTTTTGACGAATGCAAATACAGGAAAAATAAATTTATGTATATTTTATGACTGACAGCCCCTAATGAAATTTTGAAGTGTAAAACTTAATAAATTTCCAATGTGGCAAAATATATAACCTCAGATGTAGTGGCAATCTAATAACAGTCTAGGTTAATGTAGTGTGTTAAAATAGATAAACTGAAAACTACTGTTAAGAAACTCATAGAAATGCTAGATAAAATAATCATATAAGTGTGTTACTCAGATCATAAGACAAGGAAAGCAATCCTGAGAGAAACAAAACAAAAAATACATCTGACATCTAATCTTTACTGGTGATATTGTTGAAGGAAGAAGGATTTATATGTTCCTTTACCAAAAGACTTCTCACTAGCTTACATGTCACATGCAATAAAGGGCCATAAAGCTAAGTGTGAAGTTCACCTGAGGTGTGATGTCAAAAACAAGATTGCTTAAACAAAGTCGAAACTTTTAAAAACTATGCATAAGTTGAATATTAAAAATTATTAATCTGGACTGAAAATGTGGTTCGCTGATAGAGTGGTTGCCCAGCATGCAGGAAATCCTGGGTATGATGCCTCTCACTGAAAAAAAGTACTCTTCTGAGCAATGATTCCAAGGAATCATGTCATATCTTACTATAGCATATGTGTTGGAAAATTTCTCCACAAAAATTATAAAAACACATTTATACTGTAAAAGGCTGTAATATATATTTATGTTACTCCCACAGGGTAGAAATCCTAAAAGCCAAAAAGTAAAAACTGGTTGATAGTAAGTAATACTCTTGATTTGCCTGTCAGTAAACTCAAAAGTTACTTAGAATAATAAATAATTTATCAATATCAGAAGAATAGAACACTTACAATTAAATCATCTCTGACTATTCAAATTTCAGAATTTGCAATGAAAATAGTCATGAACGTCAAAAATTAGCCCTGTTATCTTTAATTTTTTTGTTGATATCTTACAAAATTTTAAAATTTATTAGATAGATAAAAGAGTATATTTAATGAAATACTAGTAAATGAATAAAGGACATAATCACAAAATTCTGTACATATTTTAAAATGAATAAAATAATTAAAATGAACAAATATGTATCTAATGAAATGTAAATTTAACAGAAAATGTACCCAAAAAGTGAAAATATCTCCACAGACACAATTCTAATGCACAAAACACTATTAAATATTTTAAATAATGTAGTATATTAACAATTGGGGTAGTCATGTCAAATATACATTACCATTTTAAAATTTTTCAGTGATTTTGTTTAGCCCAAATTAAAGAACATTACTGACTGAAAGAAATTTAGATTTTTTTTTATTTTTAAAGAGGATAAAATGAATCAAAACAAACCATAATGCCTTTTGATGTCTTCAAAATAGCTGCAGATAACTTCAAATATAGTAAAAATCAAACAGAACCGAATAGAATAGAAACAATAAAAACAAAACAATGAATGCAATAAAGGACTTCAAAACAAGCCTATAGTAAATCCAAAATTGCTACCATAATGTAGCTTGTTGTCTTTGAAATAACTGCTTTGCCGTCAGATTTGACATAAACAAAACAAAAGAGAATAAAACCCAACCTAACAAAACTGTGGAAATGATACACAATTTATAAAACAAGATCATAGGGAATCAACGGTGATTGCAACCCTCAGAAGGAGATTCCCTCATCTAGATGTCACACTGAGTACCACTATTCTCTGAACCTATGATCAGAATGCTGGCCCTTGACATGCAATGTTGATGAAACACCAAAGCACCACAGGCATCTTGCTGCATTTCATCTCCATAGCTAACATCACAGCCTGTGTTTTTACTGATAAAATGGTCACTTATGGGAGGCTGGGGTGGGGTGATATGCTACTTCTTGTTTTCCAGCCTATGTGCCAGAACGGGCTGGGATCCAGCTGTTCCAGTCAGACAAGGGATACAGTCATGGTTCTGCTTCTCATACTGGGTTTGCTTGCTCACTGATGTGTTATTTGTTCTCTCTACCCTGGTTCTCAAATGGCTCTGACTCATGGGCAGAGGCTGGTGTCTGGCTGTTCTAGTCCAACAAGGGTGCCTTTATGGTGCTGCTTCCCAGACTGTGTTTGCTTGATTGCTAAAGTTTAGATTTATATGTTGTAGTAAAAAGACTTAAAGTAACTTCTATTTGAAGTGTGGAGTAATCAATTAAAACACATTTCAAAATTCAACTTAACCACTTCAAATGTAACTTTTAGTGCAAACAAGTACAACAAAAATGCAGTGTGGAACACAGGACCAGCGGCAGCTTCCCACAGTGCACCCTATGCAGCAGCCGGACAAAAAAGTCAAAAAAGTCAGAAGTAAAAGTGAAAAAACAAACCATCTTGAAAACCTGGGGACCAGTGAGACCAGGCCTGCCAGAGTTGTCTGGAGTGTGCAGACACCAAAAATGGGCAGGACAAGTAAGACCTGGCCAGACCCTTGAAGGAGTTTGCTGGCCTGAACAGCAAGACCAAGCCCTGGGCAAGGTACACACATACCCCCAACCAGACAAAACAAACAGCATGGAAAATTCTGAAGCAGCAGTAAGAAGCCAGCAGTTGGTGAATTAGGTGAACCAATCTGGTGCTCTGGCATACAGACTCATAGAGTAGAAGCAGGTGGGGCTGCCATTCTACATGAAAGGACTCATGGGAACTCCAGCAGCTAAAAAACAGTCCCAATCTCCACATTCAGAAGCCAAGTTCAACTGTGTACCCAGGGCAATTCCCACAGCAAAACTAGATAGACTACACATCATGTTTCTGGTATCTGACTTGGACATTACCACAGAACTGTGAACACCAGAAGAATTTTATGATTTTTATTTTCCTTTGTCAGATTGGTAATCATTTTTCAGTCCAGCTGAATGGGGTATTGTAATTTATTTATTTATTATTGATTATCTTTGCTTTGGTATTGGGATTCTCTTTTATTATTTCATTAGTTCCTTTTCTTGTTTCTTTTTCTGATTATTTAGGTTACTTATCATTCTTTAGTTATTTTTCCACTTGCCTTGCTTCTCTCTTCAATTCCTTCTTGAATGTATGATATATTCAAATGAGTAGATATTATCTCTTGCTTTCTGATTCAGATCAATACTCATTCTTTTCTTTCTTACATTTTCTCCTATATCTTCCAGTGTTCCAGTACTTGAGTGTTTATCCTTTGCCACCCAGCCTTTTTCTGCTATATTTGACAATATTCATCTCTCTGTCTTGTCTAATTCCTCTCTTGAAACCTCCTCTACACTTGCAACAGGACAAAATCACTCCCATAAGGAAAAAAATCTTCAAATACAAGTTACTGATGTATGTTTGATTTTGTTTTATAACCATGGAATTTGGTTCTATGCTTGAAGGTATCAGATGAACACTTACCACAATTTGTCATTACCTGAACTGTACTTCTTACATGTCATACAGGTAATGTCTGTGTTCACAGTCCTGTGGTAATGTCCAAGTCAGATACCAGAAATGTGATGTGTAGTCTAGCAGGATGTCACACATATTATAATCAGTTTTTTAAAATTACATAACTGTGTGAGTGAAAGGGGTAATAATCATCACCACAGATCAGAACCAAAGGACTGGGTGACAAGTCAAATAGGAAGATTTCACCCTTGACAAATTTAGAAGATAAGTTCTTGATATAGACATAAAGAACTGCCTATATCTAGAAGCAAATCCAAAAAACACTCATTTCCTAGGGAAACCTTAATACTAGTCATAAATCAATAAGAAATAGGCAAACAGCAACACAGAAAAAATAAAAATAGAGATCAGAAACTGACAAGATAGAGAAGCAAAATGCAACTCTAGATCCACAGCCCACCCACAACAAATCAAGAATTCAAAACAAAGTAGAAAATGGATGTCCAGCACTAGAGATTTCTGAAATTATAGCAACATAAATGAAAACACAAATGGAAAAGACTAAAGTAATTATAACTTCTAAGGTAGAGAAAAATAATGGTCATGATCAACGTGAATGACATTACAGTAGACACATATAAAAATATAGGACCTTAGGAAAATAATGAGAACCTTGAATGCCAAACACAGGAAAGAAAAGCAATCTATAAAATAGATCAAAAATAGAAATTCAAGAGATTTAGATCTCAATTGAAGGTATATGCAACAGACTGAACAAAGGCAAGCATAGAGTATGAGATCTAGAACCAGGATTGAGGATAAAACCATGAAAAGAAAGATCTAAAAATAAAAAGTGACCATGAAAAATCAATCTACAGATACAAGTTGAAGCAAAAAACCAAAAAAAAAAGCAAAAAAAAAACCAACATAAGTTTGCTTAGGGACAATCTTATGAAAAAGCTGAAGACATTTTAAAATGCCATAAAAAAGTCTTCAGAGAAATACTGGCAGAAAACTTACCAAACATGGCTAAAAACATTTACATACAAATCAAAGAAGCACATAGAATTTCAAACAGCCATGAGCAAAATGAATCTACACCAAGGCATATAGTAATCAAGATTCCAAATTCCTCACAAAAACAGAATTTTAAAAGCAATTAGAGAAAAGGAACTTATCACCTGTAAAGGAAAGCCCATGAGAATCACAGCAGATTTCTCAACACAAACACTCAAATCAAAGATAACTTGGAGTGAGGCATTTCAAGCCCTAAAGAAAACAACTTACAACACAGATTGATTTTACCTGTGAAATTGTCTTTCAAAATTAATGGAGAATTAAGATATTTCCATCATAAAGGAATCCTGAGAAAATACATGACAATAAAATGTGCTCTTAAAAATGCTCTGAAGAGTATATTATAAAGAGAAAGTAAAGACCATAAACACAATAACAGGAATAGAATGAAGACACTAGGTAGAGTAAGTAACTAAATGGGAGATACAGGCAAATAACAACAGAAAAATAATATGAGAAAGATATTCAAAGAAATATCAGTTATATTTATCAATGGCAATGATCTCAATATACCAGTCTAAAGAAACAGAGTGGAAGAGTGAATCCAGAAACAAGATTAAAAAATACACTGCACTGAAAAACACACAACTTGAAACAAAATTAATACACTGAAAGTCAAAGGATAGACAACAATACTCCATGCCTTAGAAATGTATAAAAAAGCAGAGGTACCTTTCTCTTTTGGACAATTTGAATTTCAAGCCAAGACTGATCAAAAGATACAAAAAAGATCAAACACACTGGTTAAGTAAATATTCCAAGAAGAAGATAACAGTCAAAAGTACATATGCAACAAATATAATTGCACACAGCTATGTAAAAATATATAAACAGCATATAAAATCAAATAAGCACTATCATAATTATAATGGAGGAAATTAATACCCCTCTATCACTATTACATAGATCAACTAGACAAGAAATCAACAAAGAAATATCAGAATTAAAACAAACCTGTGAATGAAAGATCTTAGCAGATGTCTACAGAGTACTCCACCCCACATCAGAATACACATTATTCTCAGCTATAAATGGGACATTGATCAAAATAGACTACATATTAGCCCACAGAACATGCTTAACTAAATGCAGAGGAATTGAATTTATCGCATGTATACTATTTGAATATTTTGCAATGACATTGAAATAAATTGCAAAAGAAAATACACAAAAAATAAAATATGGAAATTAAACAAGAATCTCCACAACAAAGAAAGCATTAAAAAGGACATTAAAGAAGAAATTAAACCATATCTACAGTTAAACAAAAAGACCAATAAAACCTACTGGAAATTATGGGCTGCAATGAAATAAGTCATGTGAGTGAAATATATAGTGTTAAAATCTCACATAAAAAAATAGAACAAGCTCAAATAACCAATTTAATTTTGAATCTATAACTTGTAGTAAAGGAAGAACAAATCAAACCCAAATCTCATATAAGAGAGAAAATTATAAATATTAAAGAAGAAATTAATGTAATTGAGACAAATAATACAAAGAATCAATGAATTGAAGTGTTGTTCTAGAAAGATTAAATATAATCGATAAGCCCATAGCCAATCTTATCAAAAAAGAGGGAGAAATGACTGAAGTTTGAGCAATTATGAATCAAAAGTGTGATACCACAGTAGATATTGTGGAAATCCAGAACATCATAAATACATCCTTTAAGAAACTGAACTTTAATAAATTGAAAAACACAGAAAAAAAAGAACAGATGCTAGACACATTCAAATTGCCACAGTTTAATTAAGAAAACATAAATATACTTAATAATCTGATATCTGTCAATGAAACTAAAAATAAAATTAAAACAACCTGCAAAGAAAAGACCATGCCCTGATGGATTCACTGATGAACTCTAAAAGAAATTTAGAGAACTAATTCTAGTTATGCTGAAACATGGTAATGAAATTAAAAGATAAGTAATACTTTAAAAATTCTTTATGAAAGAGGTGTTGCCCTGATACTGACATCAGAGAATGATCCAACCAAAAATGATAACCACAGGCCAGTCTCTCTCATGAACACAGATTCAAATATCCTCAATAAGATACTGCCAATAGAATGCTGTTAATCATCAAGAAGATGATACACCATGACTGAATAGGATTCATCTTAGAAATTCAGGGATGTTTCGACATATGCAAATCAAAAAAATGTAGTATACTATATTAATAGAGCCAAAGACAAGAAACCCCATGATCATCTAAATAGATGGGAAAAAGCACCTGACAAAATCCAATATTGATTCAAAATAAAAGGCTCTATAGGAAATTAGGATTAATTTCTCTTGCTAAATCTGTTAAAAGCCATCTATGATAAATAAACAGCTGTCATAATACTAATTGGTCAAAAAATGAAAGTTATCACTCTAAAACCAAGAGCAACACAAGGATGTGCTATATCTTCTCCTATTGGATATACTTCTGGAAGCACTAACGAGAACAGTCTGACAACATAAAAAAATAAAATTAATAAAGATAGATAAGGATGAAATTTAATTATAGCTATTCACAAGTTACATGACACTCTACATAGAATACTCCCAAATCTCCACTAAAACACTTCTAAGTATAGTAACCAAATTCAATCTATTAGCTGGATTCAAAGTAAACACTAAAAAATCAATAGCATCCCTATACACAAACAACAAATTAACTGAGAGAGAAATTAGGGAAAACACATCCTTCACAATAGAATCCAAAAACAAATGAATCTAAAAATGTTAAATACTTAGGAATAAATCTATCAAAGAAAGTAAATGATCTTTACATTAAAAATTTAATACTCTAAAAAAAGATCAAAGAGGATGTCAGAAAATGAAAAGAAAACCTTTGCTCATGGAAAGGAAAAACCAATGTAGTGAAAATGAACATACTCCCAAAATACCTACATAGATTTAATGCAATCCTGTTCAAAATACCAATAGATTACCTCACTCAACTAGAGAAAACTTTTGTAAAATTCATTTGGGAACAGAAGAGAGCTACAATAACAAAAGAAAATCTGGATTTCAAAGGTAAGTCAGGGACAGCACAATCCATGACTTGAAATTATACCACAAAGTTATTGTGAAAAAATCAGCATGGTACTTACAAAAACAAATCAGACCTGAGAATCAGTGGAAAGAGTCATAACTATAAACACATTGAGCCACCTTATCTTTGACAAAGGGCCAAAACATGGCCACTGGAAGAAAGATAGACTTTTTAATAAATCATGCTGGAAAAATTGGCTTTCCTCATGCTGAAGACCAAACAAGACCCATGTCCATCATTATGCACTAAATTAAAGTCAAACTGGATCAAAGATCTAAACATTAATAAAGAAACACTACAACTACAGTAGAGAAAGTACATCAAAATCTTGAAGATGAAGTTGTAGGCAGAGTTCATGAACAATACCCAGACCACACAGAAAATATTTCAAAGAATCAACAACTGGAGCTTCATCTTATTAAAAAGGTTTTGCACATCAAAAGAAATCACAGAGTTAAAAAGCAACATATCCGGGACTGGGTATTTAGCCAAGCGGCATAAGCGCCTGCCTTGCAAGTGCACAGTCGTGAGTTCGATTCCCAGTACCGGAAAAAAAAATAAAGGAAATAAAAACCAACACATCCAGTGTGAGAAAATTATAGCCAGTTTTCCTTCAGACAAATGACTTATATCTGGAACATATAAAGTATTGAAAAAATCAGAAACCTCAAATTAAAAGACCTCATATCCAAAAATGGGTATCTGAGATAAACATGCTCATCTAAGATGAAGAAATAAATGGCAAATAAATATATGAAGAAATGCTCAACATGATTCATAGTTCAAGAAATGCAAATTGAAATGAGACTGAGATCCCATCTCACCCCAGGAAGAATAGCTTCTATCAAGAAATCAACCAATTACAAATGCTGGATGGGTTGTGGGGAAATATAGAACCCTTTGCCCCTTTTAATGGGAGTGAAGACTTGTACAACCACTGTGGAAATCAATAAAGATATTTCTCAAAAAACTAGGATTAGGGGTCCCATTCAGTCCAGCTATTTTCCTTCTCGATATTTTCCCAGAAGAATTGAAAACATCATGCCACAGAGATATATGCACCCATGTTTATAGCAACACAATGTGTCATAGCCAAATGTTGAAAACAACCCAAATGGCCATCAATCAAGTAATGGATTTAAAAAGTGCTCTTTTTATACAATGGAGCACTACTGGAACACAAAGCAGGATGAACTTAGGACTTTTATAGATAAATGAATGCAACTGGAGAACATATGCATAACTGAAATAAATCAGACTCACAAGTGCAAGCAGGGTATTGCTTTGCTGATGTGAGAAAATGAAAAAAATTAAATGAGATCCAAAATGCACAATATATATTGTGAAATGGAAAGAGATTTTTTAATGCCAAAATCAAACTAAGATGACAGAAAAAGGAAAGGTAGGAAGGTAAAATGAAAAAATGCAAGATATTTATGCTGTTAGTTTTTCATATTTTGATGAAGCAATTTTGTGATAATATCATTTGAAGGAAATTTTATGCCCTTATTTTTTACACTAACTACTTTAAAGATAACAATACACAATGCATTAACTATTGCTATTCTCTTACAATATTGTTATGAAATTTTGTTTTACCTTTTTCATAAAATAAAAAAGAAGATATAGTGTTTATAAGATACATTTATCCATGAGTAGGTTCAAGTAATTTCCCATGATAATATTTTGTCTGCTGTTTGCAATTTAGAACATATGTCTTTCAAATATGTATACAATATTCTTCATTTTTTAAAATTGATATTTGATGGTATAAAATATTTAGGCACTAGAGCCAGAAGTAGTACTATAATTTCTGATCTTAAGGTTTTTTTTCTAATTATGGAATTATTTTGTGCAGCAACATGCAGTATATAAACACTTATACTTTTATGTCATCAAAATTATGGTATATGCCTAGATTACTTAAGAAACCACAGGTGTAAATAAATCTCTGTTGAATATTTGATTTCTACTGGGGATAATCAAGTTTTTCTTGAATAATCTTAAGATAGCGATCCATTTGATGGAACCTTATTTCCCCTCATTTAGTTCTTTAATCAGTAGTTACATAAGAAAGTGTTAGAAAAACACAAACTAGTACTGCGTTGCCTATGTTGTCCTGTTCTGATCTGCTCTGTACTGCCCCCTTTTGTTTTATTCTCTTTCAAATTAAATAAATAAATAAATAAATAAATAAATAAATAAATAAATTTCCTTTCAAGTTAAAAAAAAAAGAAAAACACAAACTGTCAGTCATAGAACAGAATTAGCTATAAAACATGCATTAATCATGACATTTCCAGTATTCTGTGGAATTTTGAAGACAAAGACCAAATCTTGTTTACTATACCTACACTATACTTACACAAATTGTTGACAATCTATATGTTTAAAAAACTAGCAAATTAGGCTTGGGATTTAGCTTGACGCAATAAGCGCCTGCCTTGCAAGCATGCTGTTGTGAGTTTGATTCCCGGTACTGATAAAAAAAAACAAATTAATAAATTTCAGCTATTACTCCATCTTTACCTCCTTTTAATATAAGCAGTAATGCACATTTTTCATTTGTAACACAACACAGAATGCTTTTTAAAATCTCTAAATTTTGAAAATTTCACTTGTTAAATGGCTTTAATAAGATATCTAAAGAGAGATATAATTACAGAGCTAGAAAGAACAAGTAATATATTTGGGAAATCATTAAAATAGAGTATGATTGATCAAGGAAATATTATTGCTTTGGGTCAATGCGTGTCTTTCTTTGAAATATAGGCTGCATGTTACTGGTGGAAAACTGCATAGAGGACAGTTCAAAAAACAGAACAATCTGATTTGACATTATAGAACTATCCTAAAATAAATACTCTGGTTCAAGATAGACATGTCAGCATTAAAATGTTAAACCTTGTGATCCGTTTCTTGCTTTTAGTCAATTGTTTTTGCTAAATTTACTATAAAAAGACACAATACTTCTTAGATTAACAAACAAGGAACATTTTTGCTAAATGTAGACCAAAAAAATTGAGGATAATTTATACTATTTGGTTATTTTGATATTGCCTCTTCAGTTTTTGATGTTTGATGACTTTGAACTTAAAAACTGTATTAATTAATTTCTTTTTATAAGCTTACTAATAGAGAATTGAAAAATTAGTGTAATGAATGTATCACTTTTTTAAAGCTCAGTAATTACCACAGAAATATTCTGCCATTAACGTGAAAACAGGGAATTTGAAATGATTTGCATTTCAATCATTTTAATACACTGTAACTGTAGTTGCACACAATTTTTAATCACTTTATAGAGAAACACCAGGAAAAAATATCAAAGGAAAGTAAACAGGATATAGTAAGTCTTAAATCTTCAATCTGGGAATACGGTGATGTAGATTTTAGTCCATCTCCTGTTCCTACCTAGGTATGTGACTTTGAGCAAGTCCTTAGACATCCTGAGCTTCTGTTTTATTATAAAATATGTTATATTTTTCATGCTATGAACAGAATATGACATGAATGTGGTCAGTATGGTAGAAATGAAAATACATTTTAAAAGACACTACAAAACTTACCATTATTTTTTCTTTTCTTACATTCACACTATCAGAAACATTAAGCTACCTTTAATATTTTAAACAATGAAATGATTACATGTTAGTTTAATCTCTGCAAGGCTGATTTTGTGTTTCCTATTCCATATATTGTGAAATATAATTTCCCTAGTAGAATATGTTTAATCTTGCTCTCAAGAAAAAACAGACTAGCCAGATGTGGTTGTGCATGCCTGTAATCTCAGAACTTGGAGGATGAGGCAGTAGTATCACTGTGAGTTCAAGTACAGTCTGGGCTACACAGTGAGTTTAAGGTCAGCCAGAACTATATGGTGAGGCCCTGTCTCAAATAGACAAATAAACAAAGGATAACACACAAAGAAATACAGGAAATAATAGGTTCATTAGGTTTTATTGCAGTTGCCTTTTTACAACTGGCATCCTATTTGTGTTTGTTACAAGCATAGAAAATATGTACATCAGTATCTTACTATGTCTTTAATCTGAATTTTATTTGGATACTAAAATCACTTCACAATAATGCCTCCATGTATGCAGAAATTTCAATGTAATTGATTTGTTGTTAAAATTCAAATAAAGTGCCCTTGTAGAGGACTCATATAACATCATAAATATAGTTATGAAACACTGAATTACACATATGATAATTCTTAAATTATCAAAAAAGGCATATAATCAAAGTACATCCTGAGATAATGGAAGACATTCTGGACACAAGAAAAGGCTGACAGCCAATCTCACTTATACCGGTGCTAAAACAAACTGCAATGTCCACAATTAATCACATAATACTATTCCCATCTTTATCACTGCCTCCAATATCAGAGGCTATGCATATTAGAAAAATAAGCAAAATCTCATGAGGAAGTGCAAGAGGTAACAGCAGGAAGATATTTATGAGTAGGTAATAAAGCAGTGAGCTGCAGGTGCACACAGAACATAAATAGGAATAAATATCAAGGTCACTCTCTTACCTATTCAAGAAACTTTCCTTGTGCACCTATTGTGTACCAGATCCTCCTCATACAACAATGAATTAGACCCAACTGTGCCTGTCACAGAGCTCCCCATACAGCCAAGGGAAGCAAAAACACATAAATCTTAAAAAAAAAACTGTGGTGTTATAATAAATCTATGTGTAAAGTATGATTAGGAGTTCTGAGAAACAATAAACTCTCCAGGGCACTAAGAAAATTCTTTCTAAAGATTGGTGATAGGAACTGGGACTTTGTAGAACAAAAATTTTTCAGTTGGAGAGAAAGTTAAAAGGAGTGTGAGTAGCAAAAATCACAGGTAAAAGAAATATGAAAGAACTCTCAGATTAAAGAAACTAGGTACAGTGTGCTCAGCTAGAGCTTTTGGTACATGTTTTTGAGGTAAGAAACTAAGAGAAAAATAGCAATGAGAGGATTGGAAAAAGAAGATTGGATCCAATGATTCAAATTCTCGTCTGGCTTATCAGGACCTGGATATTATACCATATGTGATTAAAAAGTCAAACAGGGTTTTCATACAAGGGTTATCTGATCATTTATGTTGCTTTAGAATATTGTATCTTGGGGAAGGGTGTAGTGATAATATGACAGGGAAGATTCCTGGCTTGAAGTGAATCTACCAACTAGGAGACTGAGCCACTGTAGTCTAGAGAAGGATTATGAGTCATAATGCTTTCAACTGCCCTACAAATTATGCAAATGTGGAACTGACCCACCAACTTCAATCTCAGTTCAAGTAAAAAAAAAAGCAACAAGCAAGAAACATACCATGCTGGACAAGAAGCACATAAAACAGAATAATGTTAAAAATGTCAGTTTTTAAAACCATAGATAGGCCAAATAATCATGTTTTAATCATGGATTGGAACAGCAAGTGAAAAATCAATTGACTCCTGATCTATTTGGGTGGGGAAGAGAACTGTTCCTGATCTTCTTAAAGAAGAAAGTTTGAATATACATTTCAAGTGCCATGACATGTGTTCATAACTGCTGGCCATTAAAACTTAACAAGAAATCAAGAAAGACATCTTAATATCATTGAAAAATTCTGCATAAATAATTATAATTGTAAATCATTGTGACTTGGTTTTTAAACATGCTGAAACTGCAGTTTTGCACTGGTGATAAAAAATAAAACAGAAAGTAGTTTGTTTTTTACAGTTATGTATTTTTATAAATTGAAGAGTAGCTGGATTATATACGTGGACACAAACAACTATGTTATAAAACTGAGAAAGGGTGAAATTACTCTATAAAGTGGTTCTCAACTGCAACTCTACCACAATTGTATCCACATATTTCTCTTACTTTAGTAATCTATGTGTAATTTGATATATTATCTGCAATGAATTTATGGAAGGAAATGTTGCAGACTGGGTGTCTACTGAGACTTAAGAGTGAAGAAAACATAAATGAAGAAACACGGACACTTGATTCTAAGGATTAAATAATTTCTGTATAAAAGAGAAATTTTAATGCATAATAGGAATAATGAATTGAATGGTCATTGTCCTAAAATCAAAACTGGAGTATTAGTTTTGCATTTTCTTACTTAAAATAACAATTATAAATTATTTTTGATGTAATATGGAAAAGTAGAATCTCAAAAATTATTATAGTTATGACATGCATACATATATTTCTGATACATTTAAGGGCACAATTTAAATGCTTTACTTGGTTTAAAAAATGGCCACAATTTACATGTAATTCTAGCATAAAAAGTTTGTTTCCTATATATTAGATACTTAATAAATAGGTTAATAGCACAAGTTACTAGATGGCATAATAGGAAGAGCAGTAGATTTCATATCAACCAATATATATAGTGAAAAACAATTCACAGACTTAAAAAAAGAATGAAAAATTTTATAATTGATTTAATTTTCTGTGTATCCTTAGGTAAGATGTATAACTTCTGTGCTCATATGTCTCAGTTGTCAATAAAGTTGAAGAAAAACCAAATTCAAATGAAAAAAATATTTAACATTCAGAGATCTTATAAAAAAGAAAGCAAGCATGTCTAGCCTTAAAGAGGAAGTTGAATTTACAATTAAAAATTTAATTACCATGATCTAGAAATCAGCAGCTTACATGTGTTCTTAATGGAAACAACTCTGCCTTCAAAATTACATGTGGCTATATTCTCTGGTGAAACAAAATTGTACATAAAAAGCAAAGTTCACAAAGCAGACAGGCTCCAGAGAAACCAAACAAAAATCATAAATACAGAGAAGGTTCCAAATACAATATAGAAGATGATAGAAACCTTTGCCAGTAGGAAAATATGTAGCTCTCAAAATCATGAAACAAATTGTGTTCATGAACTGAGGTACTGCTGTATTCTGTCTCCTTTACTCATCCTTCTCATAGATTTCTGAAAGTGGAAATACTTTTTTTTTCTTCTATTTAAACACTCACTCCTTTGGTGATATCAAGAACTATCTTCCAAATTCCAGATTACTGTTTATAGAAACTCAGCCACTATTTCCTCCTGGATGCCTAATAATGATCATGAATTTAAAAGACCTCTGAAACTGAACTATTTCCATAAATGGGATCCATCTGCATTCTTCAAAATTTCAGTTGATAACTCTGGTCTTTCAGTTGCAAGAGACGAAGATATTGGTATCTTGACATCTGTTTTTCTTATACATTATATTTTGCTCTATTTAAGTATCACCTTAGTATTAATTCCATGTAAGTGTAAAATCTCAAACACTTCTAACTACCTCTAATTCATTCATCTTGGCACAACCCACCATTCTCCCTAACAGAGATTATTAGAATAGTTCTCTATTTGTACTTTTACCCAATGTACACTATTCTCAGCATAGCACTGAAAGTAAGTCATTTAAATCTCAAGTAAAATTATTTCATGTCTTTATGCAAAAAGCTAAGATGACTCCTTATTCCACTTTGAGTTAAAACATTACACTTGTAGTATCTTATTAGAAGGTCCTTCAAGATATCACCTATGTCATCACCAACGCCTCCCCTTTTGTAATCATCCATCATCCTTCCTCAAACCTCTGCACATCACCCATTCCCTTTTCAATGTTCAAGCTGTGTACCATTATTGAACATATCTGTCATAGAAATGTCTTGACTCTATCTCAAAATTTTAGATCCTGGAAGAAAAGCACACATTCAAAATCACAGAGAAATTTCTTTTTTTCTTTTTTTGTAAGCATATGTCTTTTTCTGCATGGTAATGATTTTGTTTTTATGTTTTCTTTTTTATTTCTTGTTACTTTCCTTTTTTGTTTTTCATCAGTTTCTTTAGGGGGAGAGTTGTGAAATTTTTTCTTGTACTGTTTCCTTGCTTCTAATCACTTTTAATTTTCTTCATTTTTATTTTTGCTTTTTCAGTTTTTCTTTTTTTAATTCTTCACTTATATTTACTACCTGTATAAGTTTTCTTCATCCATTATATCTTCTTTTTTGTTAGTTTTTTCTTTTAAATTTACATAATTCTATCAATATCTTTTCACTATCTACTAGGATTCTTTGTATAAATAACTTCTCTCCTTTCTCATATTGCATAATTTAAAGTTTTAAAATTTTCCTCATGCATTCCTCCATTCCTAATCCTTACACCTTGAATAGCATAAGCATGAAACTCTATGACTCCATAAGTTTATTGTTGAACTCATTTGTAACATTAGTGGATTGAGAGTTGTAAGATTTAGTACATGTTATCCAAAGTCAATACCTTGTTTGTCTTAACATTTACACCATCTGATTGTAGATTTCTTCATTAAAATTGAGGGTGAATAGAATTGTTCTTTATAGTATGTTATTGCAGTTTGTCTTGCATGATACCATTGTACTGATTTGATTAATGTTATAAGATCTCATTAATAGACTTTCTCCACAGGTTGACATTCAGATTGCCTTTATTATATTAATGATACCAGAATGCATTCTTAGAAAACTGTTTTGTGCTGGTTAGATTGCATCCTCTCCAACCACATTACCAGGGTTGTCAGATATTGATGCTAAGACAAAGGGCAATATTTAGCCACACCCAAGGTATATCTTTGAGAAGTGACTTAAAACATATCTCTACAGTAGTACATAGTTTAGGAACAATTTATTTCATGATTTAGAAGAATACATGTGTGTTCATGTTTGTGTGGGGAAGATATCCATGGTTGTGTTTGACACTTCATGTAGATTTAGTGAATGGAAGCAAAATGTTTCCATTTGTCTTTGTTTGAAAATGAATTATTTGCAAACAAGAGTTAATAAACTGAGGTATTACTATACTAGCAAAAAAATCTTTAAGTTATATGGATCCAAAAACCTTGACACAAAGCACAGAAATAAAATAATAGAAGTATGAGAAGACAAAGAAACAAAATGCTGCCAAGATCTCATACCTCCCCTAAAGTCAATCCAGAAGTCATAGAGGGGAAAAATTGCATGAGCCATGCACCCACACTACTCAAAAACATTATATAGATACTCAGGTTGGCCACAAAAGATATAACTAAACAGATAATGGAAATAAAAAACAAAATGTTCTAAGAGCTCTCAGAACATAGTAATAAAATCCAGATGGCTAAAAGAACTTTGCAAAATATGAAAGATCAGTTTTCTCAAAAACTAGAGTTAATATAAAGGTTTCAATCAGAAATCTAGGAGATTATCAATTACATTGAAAGTATGGGCAGCATAAGTGACCATTGTGAGGACAAAATTTCAGAACTAGAAGACAGTACACTTTCAAAAATGTATTATTAAAGGACCTCTTGAAATAAACGTGTAAGGTATGATCAGCTACTTTTAAGAAAATGAGACATTATGGTAGCCATTGTTGACTTTCTGTCATCTTGTCTTGAAATCCAATAATGTTTTTATTCTTTGTTTTGATTGGTTTTCGTCTGCTTTCTATTATTTGACTTCAATATGTGTGAAGGTATGGACATTTTGAAGACAACAAGAGCCATTTTGGTATCCATTGTTCACTCTCCTGTTGTCTGGTTTTCAAGGTCAGCAATGCTTTCATTCTTTTGTTTTGATCAGTTTTGTACTGTTGTGCATTGTTTCAATTCAATACATGTGAAGATATGGGGAGCTATTTAGAGGAGAAATGGAGACATTTTGGTAGCCACAGTTGATTTCCTGTTGTCTTGAAATCATATATTGCTTGCATTGTTTTGTTCTGATCTGCTTTGTTCTATTTTGTTTTGTTTTGTTTTATTCTCTTTAAAATTAAAAATTAAAAAAGATCTAGATCTCTCAAAAACAAACAAGAAAATATCAAAAAATGGCCCCAACATCTGTTAGATGATGCACAGAAGAGTAAACTAAAATGATACAAAAAAGTGTAATCTAAGATGATACAAAAAAGACATAGAAAGAAAAATCAGAAGACAACACACATGGCATTAAAAAACTTCCACAGGAATAATGGTAGAAAATTTCCAAATACAGGGGAAAAAAATAAAAGTATGGATAAATGAGGTATATGGAACTTCAAATATCATATTTCCCTGAAAATATTACTAGGACTTATATTAACAATTTCTCCAAAAATGCTGTGGGATTTATTTTGGAAGATGTCCTTTTTTCATGTACCATAATTTGCATTTACTGATGTATAGCAATCTACATTGACTCATTTATTTATATACAAATATCTGCATTTATTCATGTGTAAATAATTCTCTGTTTATTGAAATGCAGCCATGTAACCTTTTGTAACATTCTCATACCTCTCCAAACTCCAAATTTTGGTATGAATTGCTTGCCACTTCATTTCCTGTAGAAACATTAGAACCAATCCCTCATGTCCAATGATAGATCTTTCCTCAAATGTGCACTTCTTGTTCATGTAGCCTGCTCACAGTGCATTAGAACCACATCTATCAGTGATTTTATTCTGTGAAATGTTCACCCAAATCATGACTTTTTGCAGACAAGCTTCTTAATATTTTCTGTTAAGTGTTAACTGAAAATTTATAGGACAAGAATGAAAACAAAAATGATGATAGTTAAGAATAATAGTTTATACTGAACTCACAAACAATTGAAGGCCACAAAATTCAGAAAATGTTTCTTTATTTCCAACTACTGCATTAGGTACATATGTTGCAACACACTAATTGTTGCATTATGAAGATTCATTTTAGACACAATCACATCCATTCATTAGCATGTGTAGACATTATTTGCATAATGTTTATGTACTCTGTTTAGTCATTCAGCAATGATTCACACTCACCTATTAACATAGGCACTTATCTGTCTTCTAAAAGTCCTATTTTAGGTACTTGGATATACTTAATTATGACTTATATTTTCACACACAAAGGTAAACCCATTACAATTACATCAGACTTTTCATTACAGACTATAAAGACCAGCAGGGCTTTGAATGAAATGTTTCAACCCTAAAATATAACAACATACAACGCTGATTTATGTGTCCTGCAAAACTTGCCTTCAAATTTGATGGAAAATTCAGATATTTTTTGACAAGAAGATCCTCAAGAAATTCATGTCCACCAAGCTAGAATTGCAAAGTATTGTCAAGGATAACCTAAAAGAAAACAATGAAGCTATCAATACCAATAAGTCAGAGAGAATGAACACATTTGGCAGGATGAGCAATTAAAAAAAAGAAATTAGTACAGAAAAATAATCAAATAAAAATAAGTTAATAGGGTACAGTAATAACTTTCTATGAATATTCTCAATTGTCCAATCAAAAGACAGATTGACGGAATTTTTAAAGAAGTGAAAAACTAATAATAATAGTAAAAGTCATCATAGTATACTGATGCATGCATACCCATGTTCATAGAACCATGCTCAATAAAAGCTAAATATTATCAGCCTGTGTGTCCATCAACAATTAAACAGATAAAGAAAATGTGTTATTTAAATACATTGAAGTACTACTGTATCACAAAGAATGAGAAAGTGAATTTATATATAGGTAAATGGATATACCTTGAGACTATAATGTTAAATGAAGTAAATTAGACTCACAAACTTACATATCACATTGTTTTACTTATATAAAAAGCCTCGTACATAAATGAAATATGAAATAAGACAGATAATAGTAAAAAAGCAGAGAGAAAACATGTTTTTTTAAATCCAGTATTGAGAATAGCTCTGAAAGTGTACCTTGACTTGGTACAAGTGTCTTAAATGTTTTATAAGCTTTTGGCATATTAGCATGCTATTTAACCTGTACATATGATAATTTATCAGGTCTGATAAATAAAGTTAATGCTGGGAAAAATTAAAAGATAATTTGCAATGTGTTATGTACCTGTACCATTTACTTACAATTAATGAAATCAATTATGCAATGCAAATATGTAGTAATAAAAGTAAATAACAGAATGTGAATTACAGCACACTCAAAAAAAACCAATGAAGAAAGCCAGGAATTCGTTATCAAAACATTGAAATTGTATTTCAGCAAAAAAGTAATCAACATGGAAGATGTTGTACTTGCCATTGACTAATTTCTTGTGTTTCACTAATAATGCCATTAGAAATTATAAGATTCTTGTTTACACCATGTCCATCAATCTTATGATAATTAATCCTACTGTTTCTTCTACTTGAAATCATTTACTCTATCATATTATGGACTTAACTGTATTCATTATTACCTATTTTGCTTGGTATTGCATTTCCCTTTTTTTAATTAAATTATAGCTTTTACTTTTTCTTCTGAAGGCAGGCCAACAATGTCCTGTTAGATCTATCACCACTGCATGTAACTTAGTTAAATTTCTTTGAATTTTGTTTAATATTTTGATAAAAGTATTCATTACTTACTTTTTTAAGTTTACCATTCATGGTACAATAACAAAGGCATTATAATAAACTCAAAGTAGAAGTTAGAGTCATCTTCCATGCTTTCCTATACAAATAATTGGTGTATCTGAAATAATAGCACAACTAAATATAAAATGAGGTAAGAATAGCAAGTAAATGTAAAATTTACATTCTGTTTTATATGTTTTACTGGAGTGGAATTATAGTGGATTTATGGGTCATCACTTGCAGATTTAAAGTGCCTACTGAACTTTCAGAACATAAGCATGAGTTTTACTTCCATATTAGCCAGAAGAAGGTCATTAAATTCAATTAATTGTATATATGTCTGTTGTACATATAATCCATCAAAAATTAATTTATTGAGTAGCTAAACAATAAAAATTTAAAAGTTAGAATCAAAGGCAAATGTACTGATGTATACAAGAAACATTTTTAGTTTAGATAGAAATTTACAGATTACATATCAAAGGGTGAAAAATAATAGTTCATGCAATGGGAACCAGGAAAACAAAACTGGAAGTAGTTATCTTAATTTCAGTCAAAATGAATTTCAAGCCAATACTTACCAGAGGAGACAAATATAGTCAATACATATTGTTCAAATGAATGATTCAACAGGAAGAGATAACAAACATACATATATATGCACCACATACATGCAATCCAACTTTAGAAAACAAGCAGTAATAAATATAAAAAATCAGTTAAACACCACATAATTATTATGGGAGACCTCAATATTGAACTGTCCCAAATGAAAAGATCAGTTATACAAAATTTGAGCAATGAAATGTCATAGTTGAACCAAATCTGCAAACAAATGCATATATTAGATATCTACAGAGTGTTATATGGAACAAAAACAAAACATATTCTTCTCAACAGCATATAGGGATGTCTCCAAAACAGATAACATACAGCAGATTTATGCAAATGCAAATCAATCAAAATTATTCCATGCATATTATCTGATCATAATGCTTTGAAACTAGAAATCAGTGACAAGAAGAACCACAAAAACTATGCAAAAACAATATTCTCATGAATAATTAGAGAGTAACAGATGAATTTACAGAAGAAATTAGATATTTTGTAACAACAAAATGATAATACACCACAAAATATCAGAACATTTGGACCACAATGAATGTAATCCTAAGAGGAAATTCTACAGCAGTAATTACCATGTCATAAAAACAGAGAGATCTCATACAAAACCTAATGATGTAACCCAAAGTGCTAATAAAATGAGATCAATCCAAATCAAAAGATTGTGTGCACCAAGGAATTATAAAGATCAGAGCAGAAATAAACTAAATTGAAATTAATACAACAAAATTAACTCAATGAACATGACTGTTGTTCTTTAAAAGAATAAAGAAATAGACAAAAACTTAGCCAATCATCCACATAAGAAGAAAAAAAGACCCAAATTTATGCAATTAGAAATGAAAAAAGTGAAATTATGTTGGATCCTGAGAAAGTTCTGAAGATTACTGGTAACTACCAGGAGAACCAGTACTCTAATAACATGGAAAATTCAGAAAACAAGGATATATTTCTACATTCACTCAAACTATCAAAGCTGAACCAAGAAGATATAAAAATCCTGAATAATCCAACATCATTCAATAAAATGAAAGAATAAAAATTTAACAAAATTAGCTATATTCACTGTCAAATTCTACAAGAACTTTACAAATGATGTAACACCAATACTTCTCAACGTGTTTCTTTAATGAAATTCTGTATTGGATGCTGTACTCCAAAAGTCATTTCTGTAAGCTAGAATAACCTTGAATCCAAGGCCAGAAAAAGAGCCAGCTAAAAACAAGAAGTACAGGGCAATCTCTTTAATGACATAGATGCAAAGATCCTTAATAAGATACTAGCAAACAAAATGCAGAAAATTATCAAAAAGATGAAACATTATGGAAAAATAGATTTCACGACAGTCATGTAGGAATGAATGAATCATTAGATAAATAGAAATTAACCTAACCAAGGAAGTGAAAGTACTCTATAATGAAAATTACCATGCATTTTGAAACTGAAAATTGACCACACATGCAGGGCTAGGGGATGGCCATCCCAAGAACAAAGAGTGTCAGGGAAAGCCACATGAAGAAGCTGATTCAACCCAGAGAGCACCTAGCCTCAAGACTATGTTTACAGTGGGTTTCTAAGCAAAGGGATAACATGTGACATTAAGTTGCTAAATGTGTAAATAAATGCCCTTAGGGTGAGTGGATAGTTCCTTTCCTCCAATCAGGAGAGTAAGGGCTCCACCTCATTCAAGCTTTGTCTCTTCTTTATTTTCTAATTTTCTCTTGATCCTTCACCCCAAGGGCCATGTGGGTTATGGCATAGAGCTTATGGTCACTGACCAGGTAACACACTGGAGGTTGTCAGGACACTACTCATGTGCATACAAAAGGGAGGAGCAGTGACTTGGTAATGGCCAATATTCATCACTGGAGTGTATTGATTTTGCCCATCAGGTGTAAAGACTGGGAAATTAAATCAAAACCTTACTCTCTAGGGCCAGAGTTATAAACAGACTTGTGAGAAATTCCTTTCCCAGAGGAAAAATAAATAAATGAAGAGATGTATGGATTCCATTAGTGTATAATTATGGGACAAATTCTAAAGAATCACAAATCTGTATGGAACTATTTGTTGCATACTTGATTCAAGTATTTACTTTTCTTTCGTGGCTTTTGACTAAGAAGTGTCTTAATGATTATAAACTTGGTGAGACAGCCACAAGGGAATTGGCTCAGAGCAACATTTTAAAATCAAATCCTGAGCAGGAAAAAGACAGTGGAACAGAAACTCTGATATAGTTTAAGCCCTTTGACTTTGTTCAATGAGATAAGAAAGGAGGAGGAGATAACTCTTGCTCACAAGGGGAAAACTTAGCTGCAAATTCTATTTTACAACACTTAATATTTTTAACTAAGTCACAGCAGCTATTGCCACCTTTTCAGCTCACAAAAATTTTGCTGTGTCACAGGTTGGAACTTTTGTCTCTAAGGGAGTAGAGATGTTTTCTCTGTCTCCTTTACAACTGGCAATAAAAGAAGTCAGATGGGCATGGGAACACATGGAGGGTTTTCAAAATATCTACCCAGTTACTGAACTTCAAATTCCAAATAATCCAGGACAAATTATAATCACTCAAGTCATCAGTTTATAGGCTACAGGAAAGAGAGAAAAGAAAGCTACTTGTATTCATAGCACTGTCACAGGACATTTTGCCAAAAGTTGTTCTGCTGCACATGTGGGAGCAACACAGCATTATCTTTCTCTTCAACAAAACTTTCTAGTATCTGTATAAAGTGCCCATGAGGATAGCATTGGGAAATTTAATGCAAATACAAAATAGATGTGGATGTCTGACCCATTCAGTGAAACCTCCAGCAGGGCCTGCCTCAGCCCCACTACACAATGGGAATGCTTTACTCAGTTCCTCCCCAGCCCCATAATCTGTGAAGCACATTTCTGAAAACTGGTTAGCAACAAAAGACAGCAGAGGCTTAGACCTTAGTCCCTCCTCCAGATTCATACTAACTCCTAAAATTGGAACTCAAGTTACTCTTATTGGAGTCTGTGGGCCTTTGCCTGGAGGAACCGTGGGTCACTGTCACTTTAACTGGTCTCCAGGTTCTGCCAGGTTTCATAGATGTTGATTTTACAGGGGAAATCAAGGAAAAATATGATTCAATCTACTGAAAACTGCTCAAATCACCCAAGATTCTCATTTTGTTCAATTGTTTATTCTTCTCTTGAAAAAATTGGAAAATGTGTAAATAAAGAAAGTCAATCCAAGGGTTTTGGGGCTTCTGATACTTATTAGTTTCAAAAGATTACATAGGATCCCCCCAGGATAAAACTGATAATTAAAGGAATAGCATTTAAAGGGCCTTTAGACACAGGAACAAGTGCTTCAGTTATTGCCCAATGACATTGGCCTGTGGCATGGCCTCTGGATATATGGATATAGCAACACAGATCTACAAGGTGTGGTAATGTTTCTCATGCTAATAGAAATGCTAAATTGTTAAACTGGAGGGATACAAAGAGTGCCTTTGCTTCCATATGCAATTGACATGCTTTTGAGTTGTAAATTTATGATCATTTTAGAATAGCAGCTACAAGGGCATGGAGGAGACTTCCTTCAAGGAGTGAGAGAGACATCTATATATTTGATATCTAGCCATTAGAGTCTAGGATCATTTCATAATTTTGCCTTTAGAAATGAATATAGATGGTGCAAGGCAATGAGAACTTCCCTGCAGTGGCCTGTCCTGGTGAGACAGGACCTACTCCATGGAGTAGGGATTTGCAGCCCTACCCATAGAATGCTGTGGAGTGAAATCTGCAGGGATATGCAAAACTTTTTATTGGCTGGCCCACCAGCAGTGCTACAGCACTTGGTCCATGGTGGGGAAGGCGTGACACCGTTCTGGTGTTCCTGATGTGCCCTGTTTTTTTTTTTCTATCACCTCTACAAATGCTTCATATGCACAAAAGTTTATGCAGCACTAGCACTGCCTGAGCTCAGACCATGACAGAAGCCAGGACTCCAGCCCAGTGTGGGAACTCAACAGTGTGCCAAGCACCTGGGGTCACTTGGTGGTGACTGTGGCCACACATGTGCATTGCCATGGGGGTCAAGGATTTCCCTGCAGCCTGCATGCACGTCAACCAGCCACATCTCCTACCTACATGTAGGGAAACAGAATCCACAGGTTGAGGTGGGAGGGACAAATAGCAAGCAAAAGCCCAGGGTGCCTAAATATATAATACTATTTTTTATCTATACTTAAGGATCTTACCATAAAATTTCCTTGTACTCTTTAGACCTAAATTTTAAAATGTGCTCACAATTTAAATCACAAAAAAGGGCAGGTTCATCTTGCAATATATTTAATTTGGAACTTCCACAGAAAAAACAACAGTGCAATCAGGTAGAGATAAAGAATCCTTTGGAAAAATCTTTATACTGGACAATGAAAGCATGAAAGCATGCAGTCCAGTGTTAATTTGAGGTACAAGGTAAGCTTGCATTTTTCCAAAGAATGCTGAATTGCCTATCTGGGTGCCAAAGCATACTGTCTGGATGTATCATGGAACCAAACCCAGAAAGGAATTGCTTCCACCTCAAGAAACTGGTGTTCCATCTTATGACAGTGATGCATCAGAAACCATGCCACAACCAAAAGAAAAGGAAGAAACTAAAACCAATCTTAATTGACTTAGGAAGCCTGGGAAATGGTAACCAAAAACAAAAACTAATGGTCTAAATAGGTGAGAAGAATATATAGAGATAACCAAACTGAAAGTTATATGAAAATTGGGGACAAAAATTTAGTATTTTTAATATAAAATGCAATTTTGGAATTAATTATAGATAAGATTTTTGTCTATCCCAATTTTTTTTTACAAGAGATCTCTGTGAATTGACCTACAACAATTTTTTGCCACTCTATGGTTGCAAATTTTACAACTGTAAAAGGTATTGTAATTCAATTTGGCTAAAAATATATTTGAGTGCCATATGATTTTGTAAGGTATTTGTCAGTCTGTCTGTGTGTTGGTTGTCTTTTGTCCAGTCTGTGTAGTGATTGTTGAGAATCAGCAGAACTAGTTATCATTCACATACATTGAACCAAAAGCACAAGTGCCTTTACAGGAGTGCCCAAAGTGACACACAATACTTGAGAAATGCCCTAAGTTCATGGGGTGCTGGAGGTGTTCAAGTGCTTAGAACATGCTATGTAAGAAGTAAGCAGGTTCAGCAAAATGGGCATAATTCAAGTAGATAAATAGTACCCTAGCATCTTAGAGAGTTCCCACAGACACTGACAAGCCGTGTGCTTGTTTCTATGTCTGTTTCTGTCTGTATAGATCATCTGCCCATGTTTGTCCATTTGTTCTTTCTGTGAACAGCTTTTCTTATTTCTTGAGCTCAAAAGTCATTTTCTTTCCTTTCTTTTGGATTTTTTGATCTTTTATCAAAGTTTAATTTGGGTCATATACTTTAAAAGCATGCTTCCATCCAGGTTCCCAGCTAATAAAGACGGTGACAAACTTGTTGTGTAAATGTAATGCATATTGTTGTTTATTATTGACTTGAGAGTCACTAATTGTTTAACCATTAATATAGTAAAGGTAGTGATTGGATTTTTCATAACTCATCAAAAATTATTAAGATAATTAAATAAAATGGAAGGATTATTGGAGAGGACTCCAATTGAGGAATAAGAAGAAGCTGCCTGGTAATACTAAGCAGTTCTTGTTTATTTATTGGAGGTCATAATGACCTCCATAGCCCCTTGTGAGACACCCCAACTAAGGTTATAAAAATATATTATTATAATATGCTCACATTGATCATCATCAAAAGAAAAAATACTAAAAGATTTTTTTTATTTAAAGATGCCCATACAAAGGTTTTCTTATGCCTGTGACAAATTATTAATGACATCATATAATCTAATAAAACAAAACATATTTTAACCAAACCAAACTAAACAATGAAAGTGATATATCACTTCATAAAAAGGTACTAGGAAATTAACAATGGCTACCATCTTTCCTTTTTGGATATTTCTTCCCCTTCACCTTCACAGTAGCTATTGTGCACTTTGGATCCCACTAACTACTTCAAATTTTATAATACAGAGACATCATGATGTTCATCCATATGAGTCCAAAACATTTCACTCATTTTTTTATTCTAAAAAGAAAAAAGGAAAAAAACCCAGAAAAATCAAGAAGCAAACCAACCAAAAAATCCAAACAAAAAACCACAAAAACTAAACTAAAATGACAGCAGCCACAACAATAAAAACCAACAGTAGCTATATAGATTTTAAAACAAGATGATAGGTATTTATCAATGGTTCTTTTATTGAATATTGTTGTCTTCAAAATAGTTGCTCAGTTTACTAGATACAGAAATAAATCCAAACAATAAAGCCGAACAAAATATTGGACTTAAAAAACAAGACAGAAAGAAATCCCCCACAGTTGCTATAATGCATATAGTTATCCTCCACATAAATGCTCAGATTATCAGTTTTAGGCCTGCAAAGTCAATCAAACAATACAAACATTAAGTTATTCTTTTTACTTCAGTTGCTGTCATCCCAGCCTGCCTTCCTCCTAATGAGCCCATTGCTTACTTCAGACAGGGGTATGTTGCTTTTCTTATCTCGAAGCTCATGCACCAGCTGGCACACAGGAAGGCATGGTTTGCCCTCTTGATTCTCTTTCTGTTCCTCGTGGTGGCCACCCTTGGCTCACGGGAAGGTATGGTTTGCCTTCTTGATTCTCTTCCTGTTCCCTGTGGTGACTGCCCCTAGCTCACAGGAAGAAATGGTTTGGCTTCTTGATTCTCTTCTCGTTCACCATGATAGCTGCCCTTGGCTCATGGAAAGGGACGGTTTGGCTTCTTGAGACTCCTCCAGTTCCACATGGCTTCTCTTGGCTCATGAGAAGATATGGTTTGGCTAATTGATTCCCTTCCCGTTCCCCATGGTAGCTGCCCTTGGCTAGTGGAAAGGATGGTTTGGCTAATTGATTCTCTTCCTTTTCAATGGCTTGTGTCCCTGGCTCACAGGAAGGTTTCAGTCTTGATTTTTTTTCTATCCCCCTATTGCTCTCTTTCAGACAGTAATGTTTAGCACATAACTTGAGATTGTGTGACTTGTTTTTATTTCTACAGTTGTTCCCAAATAAGAGTTTGCCTTAAATACTAGAAGAGACTTGCACATTTAAAAAATGCTAGAACTGTTGAAACTATTGAAAAGAGATGGGATTCTTTGTTCTTGGATGTACTCAGATGGGTCATTGTGACATGACTTTGGGTAATATAAGATGACCCTTTTCTCTTCCTCTCTGGCATTCCTCCTCTGCTATTCTTCCTGGCAACCATGAAGTAAGCAGCTTTCCTCCCTCATGCTCTTCCATCATGATGTTCCTGTAGTGAAGCCAGTCAACTATGGACTGAACCCCTTATAATCGTGAATGACATTAAGCTTTTCTCATTTTAAAAGAATGTTGCCTATTGTGTCCTGGCAATAGGAAATCTAACATATGCAGTACAGTTTTAATATTATGGTTTTCCTTGCATCCTTTGTATTTGTCTTTATTTTTTTTACAACTCCTCACCCTTACCTTCTCTCTCTCCATTCCTGTCAAAATCATCTTTATTTTATTCTGTATATATTTCACTTTCACTGTCTTTTGTATCTCTCTGTTTCAGTAGCTTCTATCCTCTTTTTATTTGTCTCTTACTTTCTCAGTGCAAGTCTCACATATTGGTATACCAATTTTTTGTATTTTTATAGATAAATATCTTTGTTCTGCTGTGAAGTCACAATTTTGTTTGACAGCTTTGGTCAGGAACAGACCATGCAATATTATAATACTGTATTTTCTATTAGACAGAACATTTTAGCTCTTTATAACTTTACTTTTGGGGTCTGAAAAAGTTAATTAACCAAATAAAAAATGTTCTTTGGCACAAAGTATTATTTTAGCCACATTCTGCTGAACTCAAACCTTGAAAACAGACTTGAAAATGCACATTTGATTGCTGATTTATTGGTAACTAGAAGTACATTAATAGACCTTAAAATTACAAAAATATAAAAGTGAAAATAGAGTTGAAATTCTTGTACTACTGACTTCATAAGAAGCCATTCAAACAAATCCTTTGTAAGTGACCATTTTGTATTTCCTTTTCTATATTATTTCACTAATTTTTAAAGTGAATTTTTGCAGTACATACATTTTACAGTCCTCTTGGAGAATTTATACATGTGTGCAATGCAACTTGTTTCTATTTTTTAATCTATTTCCCTCCCTCTTCTTGCATCCTCCTCTAATTCATCTTTTACATCCTTTTTCTGTAGATTTCTAAATCTATTATTACATTTATTTTATTTTCATGGTGTAAAATATGCACGTTATTTGAAGTTATTAGGATCCTGTACATGGCATATCTTCAATCTAATGATTTCCTCATTCCCTACCCACTATCTCTCACCATTGTTCCTTTAAACATTTTCCCATGTGCAAGAGATCTATTTCCTTGTCTCCTTGTATCCTTCATTTATTTTCTCACCATGTACTTTAACTTACTCAGATGTGAGATACCTTACTGTATTCAAGCTTTTGTGTCTGATTTATTTAAATTGATATAATCTTTTCCAGGTATATCTATTGTCCTACAAATGTCTCAAATGGTCCTTCATTATAGCTGATTAGCATTTCACTAGATAAAGGTACCACATTTTCTTCATCTAACCATTGGTTGATGGATATACAGATTTAGCTATTATGAATTGTGCTGTTAAAAAATTGTTATGCTGTAGTATTGTCTTAAGCTGTTTGGGACAAATACCTAGAATGGAGATAGCTGGGTTTAAAGGAATCATTAATTTCAGTTCTTTCAGAAATATCCATACTGATTTTGAAACTAATTAAATTTCTCACCAAAAACATATGAGAGTTTCTTTTTCACCATAATTATGCCAGTATTTGATTTTCTTATATCTAGAGGATTGCTGTTCTTTCTGCTGTAAGGTGGAGTCTTAGTATTGTTTCAACATTCTATTTAACGGCAGGAGGTATGGAATATTTTTCATATATGTGTTGACTATTTGTACTTATTCCTCCGAGAAGTGCCATTTGCTAATTTCTTCACTAGGTCTTTTATGTTAGGTAGCCCAAATATTATTTTTTAGTTCTTTATATATTCTAGACATTATTTGTCTGTTTGACATTCTGGAGTTACTGCTTCAGATTGATTCTTCTGCTATACAGAAGATTATTAATCTGATAGAATCACATTTGCTGATTCTTGCTGTTGTTTCTTGTGCAACTGTGGTTCTGTTTGGAAAATTCCTAGGCCAGTGGCTACAAATGTTTTACCTAGTCTATATTCCAATAGGCTTAATGTTTCTGCTTTGAATTTTAGATATTTGAACCAGTTTTATTTTAATTTTGTACATGGTGAGAGATATAGTTTCAGTATCAATCTTTTTCTATAAAGAGTTTTCCAGTTTTCTCAACACTACATGTTGAAGGGCTTTGCTCCAACTCATGCTTTTGGCCTGTTTGTTATAGGAAAAAATAGCTGAATATTTTGGATTTGTTTCAATGCCTTCTATTCTTCTACATTAATTTATATATCTGTTTTTGTTCTGGTATCATGCAGATTTTATGTCTATTGCTTTACACTATAGCTTGAAGACAGGCTTTTGTAAGGATTCCTGATATGCTTTTGTTGCCCAAATTTACCTTCACTTTTCTGGGTCAGTTTTGGTTTCACATGAATTTCAGGATTATTTTGTCTTGATCCATAAAATATGCCTCTGGTATTTTAATTGAAATTGCTTTGAATCTGTTTAGTAGTTTTGGTGATATGCCCATTTTGCAGTATTGTATCTGCTTATACAGAAACCAGAAATCTCTTTCAGTTTTCTGATGTCTTCTTGAATTACCTTTCTTAGGATACTGTAGTTTCTTTGTAGATGTCTTTCATTTTCATAGGTTAATTTCCTAGGTATTTTATTTTAGTTGATGCTACTGTGAATGGTTTTGTTTTCAAAATTTCCTCCTTATCAAATTCATTATTGGTGTATGCAAATGCTAATAAATTGTGTGTATGGCTATTGTATCCTGCTATGTCATCAAAGTTGTTTATTAATACCAAGAGTTTTTTGGTGGAGTTCTTTCAGTCTTTGATGTAGAGTACCATGTTTTTAGCAAGCCTAGTCATGGGTTTCCTACTATATCATTAGATAGCTAACTTCATTTTATTAAAATTTATCACTTTTATATGAATTAAAATTTTGTAATCTCAACTCAAATGTTACTATTAATTATTCACAATATATTGAAATACTCTTTTCAGCATATTTAATTTACTTTTCCTAACTTTTTTCTGGTTATATAATATGCATGCAGATTTACTGTGTTTTGCATAAAAGTTACTGTAAAGAAGCTGAAAACATTCAAATAGGTTTTCTGTGTCAATATATATTGACAGTCAATTCAAAATTAATAAGCATAATCACAAAAACACATATACACACTAACGCATACATGCATGAAGTAATATTTATTGATTAAGGAAAGAAAATTAAAATCATTACCAAAATGAGTCTCCAAAATACTGAGGTAACTGAGCTTCTTTTGACAGCTGTTTCTAAATATTCCTTATAGAATTTTGAGAATTTTAAATATTGTATACTCTAAAAGGTATGTATATAAGACTCACTATAAGATCAGCAATGCAGAACACCCCACTTATTTGTGTATTTTATACTTAGAATTTTAATCTGTACAGTGTAACAAAATAAAGTGTATAGTTTCATGATCAAGTGAGTGAAGTCATTAGTCCATTTTCAAAGTTTTCTTGTGATACTCTCTGTTTATAGTATCAAGAATGAAACTGAGTCATCAAATTTGGTGGCAAGATAGGATGAATCTCCATCAATTTTATTCAAATGTATAGCAAAAAATTCAAAATAGGGTAGAGACTACAGCATGAGTGCAAACACTGTCACATTTAACAGCTATTATTAAAACATTTCCTCACAATGACAACAGGTTTGACCCAAAGTTTTCTTTTTTTCTGAAGAAAGAATTAACAATATCTCTTTAAAAGTTTTTTTGTTTTGTTTTGATTTACACATTTGCAAAAATAATCTCTCCTTCAAGGCTTAATTAATTTGTAATGCTACAGAATTACATGACTATGCACCACTCAATAGTGCATAAAAGATAAATTATTTTATTTTATTTAATTTTATGTTTTTACTGATATTTAGTCACACATGCTCAGACAAAAGTAGACACACACACAATTCACTATAACTATCAGATTTGCTTAAAACTAGTGGGCTTTCTTATAATTAAAATGGATTTCTTATTATTTCTACTAACTTACATCCATAAATTTAATATGCAGATTTACTTATCCCAGACTAATCTACAGGAATTAGTGATATCTACAAATCCATCTACATGTTTAAAATCTATCTGCCACACCTATGAGACATATCTAGAGAGTATCTAGTACATATTAAAGAGTGTTTTGGTCCAAAGCAATTTACTCTACTTGGGTCTATTTTCTTTCACTCTCTTTCTAATATTGGGATATATCATGAGATAATGTATATTTACAAGTGTAACATTAACCAGCTGTAGTACTATATTATATAAACCACCATACTTTCTGTCATTTGTAACACCATTATTTGCTATTTGTACAAGTTTGCGGTCCTTAGAGATTGTAGGCATCTTGTGGATAGGGTACATATACAACCTAAAATATTCATTTATTTTAAAAAAATTTCCCCTTTTGGGAAAAGCAGAAAGCAAACAATTGTAACATAACATTGCAAAGTTGAACCATTGTGTATCAGTGATATCCATAAATGTAACTGAACTCAATTCAACTATCAAAAGAAATAGGTTAACAGAATGGATCAAGAAACAGGATCCAACAATATGCTGTATAAAGAAACACATCTGAGCAAAAAGGAAGCTCACAAAAAGAATGGAAAGCAGTATTCCATGAAACAGGAACTCAAAAAAAAAAAAGCAGGGGTAACTATTCTATTTGCAGACAATGTGAACTTCAAAGCTAAAAGGATTAAAAGAAACACAGAAGGTCACTACATACTCGTAAGTAGAAAAATTCAAGAAGAAGAACTAACAATTATATATATGTATGCTCCAAACACAGGAGCACCCAACTATATAACGCAGATACTAATGGACATGAAAAACCAAAAACACAAGAACACAATTATTACAAGGGAACTTAAAAGCCCACTGTCACAAAGAAATAGATCAATTATCACAAAGAAATATATCAACAAAAAGTCAGCAAAGAAATAATAGAGCTGAATCATACCTGCGAGCAATTGGATTTAGTAGATATTTACAGAATGTTCACCCAACCACATCAGAATACACATTCTTCTAAGCCGCCATGGGACAGTCTCCCAAATAGATCATACATTACACCATAAAACATTCTTAAGTAAATGCAAAGGTATTGAAATTATCCCATGCATAATATCTGACTATAGTGCATTGAAATTAGAAATTAATGGCAAAAGAAATTGCAAAACCTGTATAAATACATGGAAATTAAATAACAATCATTTGAACAACCAGTGGGCTACAGATGAAATTAAAGAAGAAATAAAGCAATACCTACAATTCAATGAAAATACAGAAACAACATACTGTGAACTGTGAGATGCAATGAAAGCGGTCTTAAGAGGGAAATATACACCAATAAATCACCATATCAAGAAAACAGAATGAGCACAAATAAACAAACTAATGCTTCACCTTAAGCTTCTAGAAAAAGAGGATCAAGGTAAAATCAAAGCTCATAGAAGAGAGAAAATTGTAAAGATTAGAGCAGAAATCAATGTAATTGGCACTAAAAAAATACAAAGAAATAATGAATCCAAAAGCTGCTTTTTTGAGAGAATAAATAAAATTGACAAGCCTCTCGCTAACCTTATAAATAAAAAGAAAGAAAAAACCAAACTCACACAATAAGGACTAAAAAGGATAAATTACTGCAAATGCCATGGAAATTCAAAAGATCATGAATACCTACTTTGAAAATCTCTACTCACATAAAGTGAAAAACACAGAGGAAATGGACAGATTTCTAGGAACATATGAAATAACAAAGCTGAACCAAGTAGATATAGCAATTTTGAATAACTCAATATCAGCTATTAAAATTGAAAATGTAATAAAAATTTTACCAACAAAGAAAATCCCAGGTCCTGATGGATTCACAGCTGAATTCTACAAGAAATTTAGAGAAGATTTGCTGCTAATACTCCTTAAAATCATCAATGAAAGTGAAAAGAAACCAATACTCCCTACATCATTCCTGGAGGCAAGTATTATTCTCATACCAAAACCAGAAAAAGACCCAACCAAAAAGGAGAACTATAAGCCAATCTCATTAATGAACATTGATGCAAAGATTCTCAATAAAATCCTGGCAAATAGAATGCAACAAATCATCAAGAAGATTATACACTATGACCAAGTGGGGTTTTTTCCAGGAATGCAAGGATGGTTTAACATATGCAAATCAATAAATGTAATACACCACATCAACAGAGCGAAAAACAAAAACCACATGGTCATCTCAATAGATTCAGAAAAAGCTTTTTATGAAGTCTAGCACATGTTCATGATAAAAACCCTTCAGAAACTCAGAATACACAGTGTCTACTTCAAACTTTTAAATGCCATCTATAACAAACCAACAGCCAACATTATACTAAATGGACAAAAAGTGAAAGCTTTCACTTTAAAATCAGGAACAAGACAAGGATATCCACTATCACCACTCCTTGTCAAATTAGTTCTGGAAACACTAGCCAGGACAATCAAACAAGAGAGAGAAATAAAAAGAATGAAGATAGGAAAGGAAGAAGTTAAATTATCACTATTTGCAGATGACATGATACTCTATATAGAACAAAAAATTCCTTTAAAAGACTGTAAGAGGTAATAAACAAATCCAGCAGTGTAGCTGGATACAAAGTAAACACTCAAAAATCAATAGCATTCCTGTACATAAACATGAAACTCACCAAGAGAGAAATAATTGAAATATTGCCCTTCACAATAACATCTAAAAAATGAAATACTTAGAAATCAACCTAACAAAGAATGCAAAAGATCTATATATTGAAAATTTTACTATGCTAAAAAATGAGATTGAAGAGTATATTAGAAAATGGAAGGATATTCCTTGCTCTTGGCTAGGAAGAACCAACATTGTCAAAATGGCCATACTCCCCAAACTGTTACACACATGTAATGCATTCCCAATCAAAATACCATTGACATACCTCACAGATCTAAAGAAAACACTCCTAAAATTCATCTGGAAATAGAAAAAACCTAGAATGTCAAAGACATTTCTGGGCAAGAAAGGCAAGGCAGGAAGCATCTGAATTCCTGACTTGAAACTGTACTACAAAGCCATAGTGATAAAATCAGCATGGCACTGGCAAAGAAATAGACCTGAGGATCAATGGAACAGATTGGAAGATGCATGTGTAAGTACAAAGACACTCAGCCACCTGATATTTGCCAAAGGTTCTAAACATGTTCACTGGAAGAAAGATAGCCTCTTTAATAAGTGATGTTGGAAAAATTGGCTCTCCACATTCAGAAGACGGAAACTAGATACATGCCTATCACTATGAACAAAGCTCAAGTCTAAATAGATCAAAGACCTACGCACTAAAACAAAAACAGTAAATCCACTGGAAGATAAGTTAGGTAGAAGTCTTGAAGACATAGGGGTAGGTTGAGAATTCATGAAGAAAACACAAACTGCACGGGAAATGCTTCAGAGAGTCAACAACTGGGATCTCATATGATTGATCCCTGGGATTATATTATTGAAAGGTTTCTGCACTTCAGAAGAAATCACCAACAGAGTGAAAAGAAAGCACCAACAGAGTGAAAAGAAAACCCAGAGGATGGGAAAGAATTTTAGCCAGCAACCCTTTAGACAAAGGACTTATATCAAGAACATATAAAGAATTGAAAAACATCAAGCCCCTCAAATTCAACGACCCTCTCCAAAATGAGCATCTGAGATGAACCCACAGTTCTCAGATGAAGATATACAAATAGCAAATAAATACCTGAAGAAAGGTTCACCATAACTGGTCCTTCAAGAAATGCAAATTAAAACAGCACTGAGATTTCATCTCACTCCAGAAAGAATAGCTGCCATCAAGAAATCAACTAATAACAAATGTTGGCGAGGCTTCAGGGTAAAAGGAACACTGCTCCACTGTTGGTGGGAGTGTAAATCAGCATGGAGGATTCTCAGAAGCCTAGGATTGAAAACTCTATTCAACCCAGCTATTCCCCTCCTGTGTATTTTCCCAGAAAAACGGAAAAGGTTGTATCACAGTGATATATGTGCACCCATGTTTGTAGCAACCCAATTTGTAATAGCTAAATCTTGGAAACAACCAAGATGCCCATCAACTGCAGAGTGCATGAAAAGGATGTTGTATTTTTATACAATGGAATATTATTCAGCTATGAAGAAAGATGATCTTGAGGCCTTCACAGGGAAATGGAGACAGCTATCTCCCAGTGAACATGTTTGACCACTTGTCAAAGATAAGATGGCTGAGTTTATTTGCAATTGTTGCTGCATTTTCTAATCTATTCCACTGGATATCATGTACTTTTTTGATCATTAACTTGCTGATTTTTTCACAGTAGCTTTGTAATACTATTTCAAATCAGAGATTGTAATGCTTCTTGCCTTGCTTTTGTGACCGAGGATTGCCTTAGCTATTCTAGGTCTCTTCTACTTCAAACTGAAGTTTAGGAATATTTTCTCTAGATCTTTGAGGTATATTTATGGAATTTTGATCAATATTGCTTTAAATTTGTATAACAATTTTAAGATTAAGGTTATTTTCACAATTTTGTTTCTTCCTATCCATGAGCAACAAAGGTCTTGCAATTTTCTGATGTCTTCTTTGATCTGTTTTTTCAGAGTACTGTAATTTTCAGTATATAGGGTTTACCTCTTTTTTTAAGATTGAATCATAAGTATTTCATTTTTTTGGATGTCATTTTGAAGGGTGTGTTTTCTTCATCTTCTCTTTAAGTGAGATTTTAATTTGTATACAAGAATGTTAATTGATTTTTAAGTGTTCATTTTTCATCCAGCTACACTACTGAATTTGGGTTTTAACTCTATGAGTCTTTTGGTGGAGTTTTGGGGTCCTCTATGTAGAGTATGAAATTATTTGCAAATAATGGTAATTTAATTTCTGCCTTTCCTAACTTTATTCCTGTTACTTCTTTCTGTGCTCCAACAACTCTGGCAATTTTTTCAAGAAATATGTTGAAGAGAATTAGTGGTAGTGAACATTCTTGACTTGTTCCTGATTTGGGAGTGAATGATCTCACTTTTTATGCATGTAGTGAGATGTTGGCTGTTGGTTTGTCATAGATAGCTTTCATCAGATTGAGGTAAAAACATCAATTTTGATTTTGTGTAGGATTTTTATCATGAATGAATGTTGGACTTTATCAAAGCATTTTTTGCATCTATTGAGATGATTTTGTGATTTTTTCCCATTGGTTCCATTGATATGAAGTATTGCATATGTTGATTTCCATATATTGAACCATCCCTGCATTCCTGCGATCACTTGGTCATGCTATACAATCTTCTTGATGATTTGCTGCATCTATTTTCATTAGGAAGAGTAACCTGTAGCTCTCTTTTTCTCCTTTAATCTTTTCAGTGTAATAATTGCCTTTAGGAATGATATAGATAATATTGCTTCCTTTTCAATTTCATTAAAGTGTTTGAAGAGTATTGACATAAAATATCTCTAAAGTCCTTGTCTATTTCAGGAGTGAGTCTATCAGGAACTGGGAATTTCTTTGATGGTGAGTTTTTAATTCCATTTTAAATTTCACTAGCTCATCATATTATTCAGATTTTTTTATATTCTTGATTCATCTTCACAATTCACACATCTAACAATCTATATTTCTTCTGTGTTTTCTATCTTATGAGAGTAAAGATTTTAAAAGTAGATATTGATGATCTTCTTAATTTTCACAGGATCTAGTATTTTCACTCTTTTCTTCCCTCAATGCAAGATTTTGAGTATTTTGTTTTAATTTATGCTCTTATTTTGATAATTTCTCAATTATATGAGTTTTGGGCTTCACTTGTTTTGTGTTTTCTACTAGCTTGTGATGTAATATCAGGTTGTTTATTTGTGCTGTTTTCCTGATGAGAGAATTCATCACAATTTATTTGCTTCTTAGAACTGCTTTCATTGCATCCCATAAGTTCCAGTGTTTTGTATTTGCATTCTCATTTTGTTGTAGATAATGTTTAATTCTTCTTTTCTTTTATTTGTGACCTATTTGTTTAGGAGGGAGTTATTTAAATTTCCTGTGGTTAAAGAGATTTTGCCATTTCTTTTTCTATTAATTTCCAACTTCGTTGCACTATGGTCAGATATTTGCATATGCATGATATGTGGTCTAGTAGGTGTTCTATTTTAGGTAATATACTATGTGCAACTGAAAAAAATTGTGTTCTGAAGATGGTGGGTGGAATATTCTGAAAACTTACATTAAGTCTATTTGTTCACAGGTTTCTTTCAGTTTTGATAATTCTTTGCTGACTTTTATCTAGTTGATTTCTAACTTTGTGACAATGGGATATTGAGGTCCTCTTTACAGCTATGTTATTGCTTATTTGATTTTTCATGTTTTTTAGTAATTGTGTTATATAACTAGGTATTTCATAGTAAATGCATACATGTTTATGATTATTATTTCTTCCCCCTGAAGTGTTCCCCTAGTAAGTATATAGTGATCTTCTTTGTCTATTTTGGTCATTCTTGGTTTCAAGTTCACATGGGTTGCAAACAGAATACCTACCTCCACTTTTTTTTCTCAGTTCCTGCTGCATGGATTATGGTTTTCTATCCTTTGACTTTCAGTCTATCAATTTGTTTTGGAGTTAAATATGTTTCCAGTATATAGCACATTGTTGGATCTTGTTTCTTGATCCATTCTGCCAGTGTGTTTCTTTTGACTGGTGAATTGAGGCCATTTACTTTGATGGATACAGATGATTGGTTTATCTTTGCCATGGCATTTTCTTGTTGTTGATTCCCTGCTTTCCATTTCTGTTTATGTGTTTTCTCTGCCTGATGATTTCATTCTGATGTTGTTCTTGAAATTGTGGTCACTTTGATCTCTGTCTAGATTAACATTACTCTTTGTAAAGTTGGCTTGGTGGTCATATATCTCTTCAGTTTTTCTTTTTCATGGAAGAATCTTAATTTTCCACTAATTTTGAAAGACCACTTTGTAGGCTGCAGCATTCTGGGTTGGAAATTGTTTTCTTTAAGGACTTGAAATGCTTTGCTCCAAAGTCTTCTTGGTTTGAAGATTTGTATTAAGATGTCCACTGTGATTGTGTTAGGCTATCCTTTATAAATAATGGGTTTGTTTTCTGTATCAGGTTTTAATATTCTGTTTTGTGATGAATTTCCAGAATCTTGATTATTATGTGTCTTGGTATACTTTTATTTTGGTTATGACTATTTCACAGCCTATATTCTTCATTTATTTTTATGTCACATTCTTTTTTTATTTAAATAAGAGAAAAGTCAGAAAAGAACAAAAAGCAAAAGGCATAAACTACAACAACAAACTCAAGACAATGTTAATATGGGTTTTCACAACATAATGAAAGAAATTTAACAATGGTTGTTATATTGAATATTTTTTTTTCTTTTTCTTTTTTCAAAAAACTGAAAGAAAATTAAAGAGAATAGAAAAGCAGAAAAGGGTAGAAAAATACCGAGTTCAAGGCATTCAAAGGAACAAAAAATTCTCATTGTAAAATCACTAGCTAATGAATTACTCATTGTTGTCTCAAAATATAGTTGCCAAATTTGCAAAATCAAAGCATAAATAGTGACTAGACACTCAAACACTGACAGCGCAAATCCTTCTGTTTGATGTTCCAACAGAA
>PVJX010016035.1:0-41242 GCA_004027295.1 Dolichotis patagonum | reverse complement strand
CTGGGTGTAGCTCTGTTTGGGTTGTAGGTGGCTGGAGTTCTGTATGCTTCATATTTCTGCATATCATTTCTTTTTTCTATGCTTGGAAAATTTTCTTTAATAATGGCTGTGAATAATCTTTTTAATTCCTCTGGTTTGATTCCTGCTTCTTCATTCACATACTTTATTCTTAAGTTATAGATCCTCTTGTCATCTTCCAGTCTTTGTATCTTTACTGCCTGCTCCCTTGTTATTTTTAAGAGATCTTCCCTTTCATGACCCCACATTGCAAGCCTGTGTTCAATGTCTGATAGTCTATCTTTGGTTTCTTTCAAGCAGTTTTGCCAGCTTTCTATGGAGTCTTTAGTTTCCTGATAATCTCTTTGAATCTGTTTCATAAATTCTAAGTTTTTTCTGAATTCCTGATTAAATTTTTCTCTCCATTTGTGTTCCTCCATTCTTCTGTCTGTGTCTTCTTGAGAGGTGCCCAGTCCCTCTTTTATTAATCTACTTATCTCTTGTTTAATTTGAATTAATATTTCAGTTTTGGTCCTGCTTACGAGGTCCTGAAGATATCTCTTTATGTCCGCTAATGCTGTGTTTGATGTTGCATTTTTGCTGCCCTCAGTCTCTTTTGTATTTGCCTCTCCTGGATCGATGTTCTCAGGGTTGGGGGCTGGGAGTGTTTTCTTATTTCTCCATTTAGTCATGTTTTTGGTTCCTTCCATACAAGTGTACAGTGTAATTCCCAGACGGTTTTCTTGTTGTTTAAGGCTCCTCTAGAGGGCGCAGGCTAGGAGCTTTAGCCCTCTTCAATAGGTTATCAGAGATTAGAGTTCACCCATGGGCAATATACTCTACCTCTTCCCTTCTGGGCCAGTCAACCTTTGCAGGCCTTCACTGCATCAGTGTGCACTGATCCCAGGGGAAGTAACTGGGTCCCCGCCAGGGGCGTGGCCTAGTTCAAGCAGATTCCACCAATCCGCTCGGCGAGGAGAGTAACCAGCTGAAGCCACTTCCTTATGGAGTTAGGGCTGTCCTGCCCAAATCCAACATGTCGTCCAGTCGCTTTCCCCTTTCCCGTGGTAGGGTCTTATTCCCATCACTCACCCTGTCCCCGAGAACTGCTGGACTGTCCGAGCTCCGATTTCAGTGCAGTCGCGGTGGGAATCCACGGTGCCTCTGGGTGGGTCGAGGGCAGGGCCGGTCTGGGCAAGCTGCATGCAGAGCTGTTCAGCTCCGCTCTCTGGCGGCTCAAGCCAGTCGCTTCGGAGCGGATCGCTTGTTCAGGTCGGGCGGAATTCAGGCATCTCGAGGAGGGTGCCATGCTCGCTGATCTTATCTTCACTAATAGTAGCCCCAGGACCTCATATTCGAGCGGGTTTTCGCACTTTAGTTACTTTCTGGGTTGTGATAGTCTATCTCTCTCTGTTTGGGTCTCTCCAGGGTGTTTTATTCTGGCATTTGAGCTGTCTCTCTCAGAGAGGGTCTCTCTCCTGCTACCTACCAGTCCGCCACCTTCTGGGGGGATTCCTCAAGATAGATTTTAATTAAATATTTATATTGAAATTTAAGGATGACTTTTAAATAGTTTTTAAAATGAATCTAGAGTGGATATGAAGTAGAATTATAATCACACTAAATCCAAAAAAATTAGAAAAGTTAGGATAAAGGGATAAAAACTAAATGGAACAAATAGAAACATCTAGTAAGATTACAAAGCTTAAACACTATCATTTATTACATTGAATACAAATAGTCAAAACATACTTATTAAAAGTGAAAGATTGCTAGATAGGATTAAAAATTAAGATGTAATTTTACATTATGTATAAAAACTCACTAAAATATTAAAGAATTTAAGGCTAAAGAATGGAAAAGAATCTATTATGCTAACACTAATCAAAAGAATGGTATAGCCACATTAAAATAAATCAGACTATATCTTAGGACAAGAAATATTAATAGAGATTTAGAAATATGTTGTATAATAAAGAAGTCAAATTATTAAGACTATATATATTTATTAAATATATATGGACTTAAACAACAGAGTTTCAAACTATACTAAGCAAAAACTGTTAGAAATGAAAGAAGAGTAATACAATTACTACAATTAGAGTTAAACACTCCAATACTCCTCTGACAGTAATCAATAGAATAAAATCAGATGGCTAAAATCAATAGACAAAATAAGTAACCATTAGAAAACCTGAAAAACAATCTGAATTTACATTTACAGAATATTCTGACAACAAAACAAACCTTAATTTTCAAAAGTAAAATAATACAATGTGATCAGACCATAAGTGAATTAAACTGGAAACCAATCACAAAAAATATCTAAAGGCCTCTCAATATTTGTAACTTAAAACACATTTTTACACTATGTGAAAAGTGAAGTAAAAAGAGAAATTATAAAATATTTTAAGAAATTGAAAATAAAAACACATTAATATTTGTCAGATGCATGTAAAGTGCTGCTTATGGGAAAAGTTATATATAAAGTTATATTAGAAAACAAAGAACAGATTATATGCAAAGCAAGAAGAAGAAATAAAATAATAAAGATTAAAATATCAATGAAATTAATGACAAAAAATAGAGAAAAATTAATGAAAACAAAAACTAATTCTTTGGCAGAAGGGAATATAGGTAGACAGACAGATTGACAGTCTACCTTTTATCCAAATAAATCTGGGAGAATAAAAGACAAAACTAATATCAGGATATAAATCCTACAGACATTAAAAGAGTGAAAGTCACTCTGGGAAGCTGAGGCAGGAGGATCACAGGTTTGAGCCCATGTTAGGCAACTTAGCCTCACAGACCCAGTCTCACAATAAGAACGAACCGTGTAGAAGGGTTGGGTATGTAGCTCAGGGTAAAGGTGCTGGGTCCAATCCTCAGTACTGAAAAAAAACCATAGAAAGGAAACTGCATATACATAAATTTGTATTTTACAACCATTCCATAAGCAAATTATGGCTTTGCAAAAACAATCCAAACAAATATTTAAAATAATAATAATTCTACACAAATTTTGTCTGGACTACAGGAAAGGAAAAATACTTCATAGTTCATTTTATAAAGTCAGGACTACCCAGATACCAAAACAAGACAAAGACATAACAAGAAAACTACAGATAACTTTCCCTAATGATAACACATTTTTTAAAATCCTCAACAAAATACTACCAAGTTAATTTCAGCGGTACATGAAAATAACATATGACCAAGAGGATTTTATGCAAGATATATTAGGCTGGATCAATATCTGGAAATTAATCACTGTAATTCACTGTAACATGTAAACAAGAAACATCACAGGATTCTCTCAATTGATGTAGAACAATATTTAACCAAATTCAAAACTTATTATTTGATAAAAGTTCCCAGAAAACTGGAAAGGCAGGATATCTTTCAACATATAAAAATCGGTAAGTCTATGCCTTTCCAATCTCACCATTCTTAATAGTGGTCCTCCCCAACGTAATCAGTCCAGAAAAGGAAATCATAGGTATTGATTTCCTTTTATAAAGCTGGAAAATAAAAATAAAACTGGGGACATCAAAAACCCCTAAACTGATAAATCAATCAACAAACTTGTGCATTCATCGAGGGCAAAGTACTTGAACACAAAGTAATGTATGGATCGCAAATGCATTGCAACAAGTGAAAGAAGCCAGACTTGAAAGGCTGCAAGTTGCATAATTCTATTTATATGACATTCTAGAAAAGATTTAAAAACTAGAGACAGAAAGCATATTAATATTTATCAGGGGCTGGAAATCGGGAAACTGACCACAAAATAATGTGGAGGAATTTTTTATGATAATGGAACAGGATTAGTCTAATAATAGTGGTCATTATGAGCCTATTTGTCAGAAATGATAGAACCATACCCTAAGTATGATTTTTATTACATGTAAGTCATACTTTTAGAAAAGAAGATATGAAAAAGTCTGCATATCTAAACTCTAGAATCAGCTTATCTAAACTCAGTCTCTTTCCTAATGTGGATGTGGGGTATGTTCTCCAACTCTCTAAACATCTTTTTTCTCAGCTATGAAGCGAGAATAAAAACAGCATCTACCTCTTAGAGTTTTGACTTTTCCATAATTAATCATGATGCGATGTCCTACAAGGCATCTAACACTGTGCTCACTATTGCTAAGGTACAGAGACCAATTAATAATATGGTCCCTAACTTCCAGCTTCAATTAGTAAACAAACATCTCCTGAGTGGACAAATAAGCACTGCCATTTTACTGCCATTTACAATTACAAAAATTAACAAGATCAGTGTTAAACATCTGTGAAGCCTAGTTCATGCTAAGTTCAAATTTGGCAAGTATTGTTTAAAGTAGGGATAGACATTTCAATTGAAATCTAAAACAATTCCACTGATAGCCCAAAATTTCTAAAATAATCTCTACATATAATTTTTAGAGACTGAAAATATATAATTTACCAGGTAAATGTATAATTTAGCAGGCAAAAATGTATACTTTACTAGGTAAATTATAAAAAGGAAGAGATAAAAAGGAAGGAAGGAAGGAAGGAAGGGAAGAGGAAGGAAGGAAGGAAGGAAGATAATTTTTAAATGAATATGAAATTCTTTTTCCTTTTACCAAGACTTCATGTGTCTATATAAGACATTTCTCTGAAAATACAGAGCTAAGAGGATTCACTGAAGATTCTATGAATTATTCCAGAAAAGTCTGCTTCCTCCAACAGGAAAAGAATTAATGACTTTGTGGATCACAGGGTGACCCACAAACCTCTGCATCACAACCACAAATCGCACACATCCCAGCCCCGTTTCTCCATCATCTACATCAGGGTACAGTATCAGAAGCATGAGCAATTCATACTGGAACACACAACACTTTTACAGAGTTAATTACATTTTTATCACAATCATTATGTATTTACTGAAGACCTGATATATGCTCAGTTCTGACAACATAGAGCTTTATGCACAGCTTTAATTAAATGTGTATACATCATTCAAGGCTAAAAGAAAATCAAAGCTTTTCCTGTTTCAAAGATTTCCTATCTACTGTCATCTCACATCATGTCTCAGTGAAACACTGTGAGAAGTGTTCTTGGAGTGTTATCAACTAAGAATTCTGCAACAAGCATGGCTTTTTGCACAGGATTTCACACTGAATAATATAGTAACATCTAGAAATTCCTAACCTAGAGGGAAAAAAAGAACATTTTCAAAGATATTTTAAAGCATGACATGTGCACAGGGGCTTCTCAAACAGAATTCACAGATTTATTTTCAGCATTTCACTTGCTCAAAGCTATTATTTTGGAATACATAGCCCACAAGCATGGATCTTCCAAAGCTTTATATACTTGAAATATTCCTATGGGCTGTATTTCATAATCAGAAGGTGAGGGGAAGTATAAGGAGGAGAAAAATTAAATCATTATGATAACTAAAAGGAAGCCAAAGTGAAATAAGCAGAAGTGTCCTCTGGAAGAATCCAAAAAAGATGATTCTGGCTAGCTTACCTTGCTTTATTCCATCACCTTTTCCTGAAGTGACAGGGAGCTGAAGGTCAAAGTTGTGTTGAAGGCTACCTCTTTGCTTTTCAAGGTGATGATCTTCCTCAGGAATAGAAGAAAGCACATGTGGAGAATTTGGGCCATCCAGGGTCTGACTGGGCCCCTGGGATATTACAGAATATGAGTCTGTTGCATGTTGGCTAAATCCAGGGCTTGAATTTTGGACAGAGTTCTGAAAATCACTGTTACCACATGAGCAATGATCTTCTTCAAGAAACAAGGAGTTGGCATCCTCTTGATTCCTATCATTGTCTTGATCGTCCTCTTCAAAGTAAGTTTCCTGAATCTGAGTATCATCTAAGTCCTGGTCTAGCTTGTCACTCAATTTAGAGTCTTTTCTGCTTAAGTGAACCAGGGAAGCAGATAATGTATCTCCTGCTTGCTGGAGAGCTTCATAAACTCGGGATATCCAGGAAGAAAAAGGCTGGAAGAAGTTTGGGGCATCCTGAGATGCCATGGTCAGCACCATGGCCAACTATCTGATGGCTAGAGTCCGCTTGTTCAGTTCCTTCAGTACTCTGGACTTAATGTGAACCACAGAATAAGCATGATGATACACTAAATTGCAGGTCTCTTAATGGCTGTGAATAGTTCACTCTCAAAACTTCTCAGCTGAAACAGAGGAAAGAAATACTTACACCTGTTAAAGTTACAACCTCAGACCCATTACCAGATACCAAACATCATAGTCAAACACCCATTTGAGGCAAAAAAGATCATTGCTGGAAACACAGCTAACTAAAAATGGCTGAGAAAGTCTAAATGCATAGTCTATCAGTGCTCCATTCACCTCCAAAGGCCTGTAAATTTCCATTACAGTAGTGGGTCCCCTTCATATGACCATCCTTCGTAGTGTAAAAAGCATAAATGAATCGTCATTAAGAGCCAGTTGGGCATGACATTTAAAAATACAAAAAAGATTGCATTGGTTCTGCATGGTACCTGCAGAACCCAGAGAGCTAGTAGGCACAAAGGTCTATCTTTTCAAAGGAAATATGTATTGGCATTTAAAAACGGTAGATAAATCTGGAAATAAGATTTTGCATATATATATATATATATAGATATAGATATATATACACACACACACACACACACACACACAAGGTAACTAATATAATTGTACTATTGATTCTGTTGGTTCAGGAAAAGAAACTATGATTGCTTATATTGTTTGATCTGTTCTGCATGTCTCTCTCTTCTAATCTAAGCAACTATTTTGAAGACAATAATATGCAATATAGTGACTATTGTGAATTTCCTATCAGCTTGTTTTGAAATTCTAAATCATTTCTAGTTATGTTTTTATTGTTTTGTTGTCTTTTAATCTTTTTAAAATAAAAAAATTTAAAAAAATTTTTTAAAAAGATTTTGCATTTTTATGCAGACTCTAGATATACAACTGAGATTGGCAAATGGAGCATCTGATTTACTGGGGACATGTCCCTAGCATCGTATGTTTTCCATGTTCCAGACTCCCAGGGAGCTTCCTCCAACCTGAGAAACTTCTGCCACGTATTTCATACCAAAATGCTCACAGAATGAAAGAAGCAGCTATAGGACATCAACAGACCAACAGGCACTATGCAGACCATATGGCAAATATCTATACTTTCACATGTTTGTGTGCATACAAACGTATATATGTGTATACCAATGCACATGTATAGATGTGTGTATATTTCCTATTGCTACTAAAGCTCAGGGTAAACACACTGAATGAAATTAATTACCTCATTTCTTTGATATCAATGACTTCGTCCAATCTAAAACTATTAGCAATCCCTTAGGTTTTAGCCTCCTTTGACTTCAGGCTACTGCATTTAATAGGACTACTTATATTCTCCTAAAAAATTCTTGTTAGCTATAATCATGGAAACATTGATTTGTTCAACAAACAAATATTGATTAAGTACCTATTAAGTGCTGGGCACCATGCCAGGTATAAGATAACCCTGAGGTTTCTGTCTCCATAGGCCCACATTTTGGTTAAGTGGAAACAACTGTCTGCATTTTCCCCTTTTGCTGAATAATTCATGTGTCTCTTTCAGATTTGTCCTTGGCTTCTCATCAATGACTTATTTGTAACCTCTCACTGTCCTGGGGCCTTTTTTATCCACCTGGGAAGAAGGTTGGAATAGCCTCCTAAGTTTTAATTAACAACTTTTCCTAAAGCTCCAAAATACACATTTTTAGCCCTTAGGTCAATTTTCTTCACATGTTTCTTCTATCTCTGGTTATTGGAGCTGGCGATCTCAAACTCTGGTGGATCAGAATCACCTGGTGAGCAAATAAAGAACAGTAAGAGACGAGGATGGTCAAAGGAATCAGGCCTGGCCTGGACCTTTGTATTTGTGTCACATTCCCCCAGGTGACTGCGCCACTGATCCAAGGAAATAGTTACAGTGTCCTGTCTCACCCAGATCTCCAGTTCAGCTCATGTAAACCCAGCATGTCACTTTGCCAAAGGCGGTCAACACTCAGATTCACAGCATTCTAGCGATGTGATTTCTCTCTTCAGTACTCCACCCTTGTATTCCTTCCATTCCTATCTCTGTTTGCTTTGGGGCATGAAGAACTTCTTACATTACATTTTGTACACTCATCTCCCTTCCTCAAGATCCAGTTCTTTCAGATATTACACACCCAGTTGGGTTCAGCCTTAGATTTTCTAAGCTTCCATCCACTTTGTCTGTTCACCATACCCTGTCCTTCCATCAGGTTAACTGCACTCTCCTTCTCTGGCGTGGAGGCTCCATGGCGAGTGGGGATCTTTTCTTCTGTGCTGCATTTTATTACCAATTCCAGCAAGTGTGCTGAACACATGGTAAATTCCCAGTAAGTAAAATTTGAAATCCTATTTTTGTCTATAATAAAAAGTGTTGTCTCGTAAGGCTTTCAGTGTGCCTTTATTATACACAGTTTCACTTGCATGGTAAACATTTGTCAATCTAACTTTCCAACAAGTGAGAAATCCATAGATGATGAATGAAGTTACCAGTGAAAATGTTTAAAATTAAATAGTTCTGATTCTATTGCCTATATTCATTCCTAGAGTGGAGTTCACTCATAGATGACTCTAAAAGTTCTTTTTCTGCTCCAAAACCGAAGAGCTTATCAGGTAGTCTAAAAATCATTGTAATATTAAGGCTAAACATATTTAGAGGGAAGCCCCTGGGACTGGTTCTGCACTTACGTCAACAACCACTACCAAAAGATTACAGAGACAATACAGAGGCTGGATCTCAATACAGAGGCCAAAAAGTGTCCAGTTGTTACATTCCAAAGGACTCCAAAAAGAAGAGCACCTGAAGCCAGATCCTGAAAAATTACCTAGGTGCAGATACTGGGGACCATTCATATTATACCAATTCAGCCTAGAGTCAAAGGGGTTCAGTTAGCAGAGTAGCCTTCGACATACCTTTGTGCTTTGGTAAACTTCAAACTGACTGGGAAAGTACAATACAAATAACATATATACAATCCAGATCTGGTATCTTAGTGCTTTGGAGGTTTTCTTATCACTAATGAGAAGACAAAGTGGCTTCTGATATTGTTTCCTTCCAAATTAGAAGGAAAAATAGAGTTTTCTGGGTATTGAAGGTCTTGTCATAACTGAAAGGACTCACTATTTCAATTTAAATAGCTCCTAATACTTCACTATTACAAGTACAAAATGAAACAAATATGTGAGTGTGAACAGCTATTTTGAAGAAAACAAGACATTATGGCAGCCATTGCTGATTTAATATCATCTTGCTTTGAGGTCCAACCATGCTTTTGTTCTTCTATTTCCATTGGTTCTATCATGTTGTGTCTTATTTTTAATATGTGATAGTATAAACAAATTTTTATGGAAAATGAGATATTATAGAAGCCATTGTCCATTTTCTGTTATTTGGTTTTGAATGTCCTATAATACTTTCATTCTTGTGAATGGGTTCATACTATTTTCTTATGTTTGATAGTATTGTGTGTGAAGGTATGCTCAACTATTTCAAAGAAAGAGACATTATGGTAGCTACTGTTAATATCTGGTTGTCTTGTTGTGAAGTGCTGTGTTATTTACATTATTCTGTTCTGATTTGCTTTGTTCTGTCTTCTTTTGTTTTATTCTCTTTAAAATAAAAAAAAATTTAACACACACACACACACACCTATCATAGATGTGACCTGGGAAGGTTTAAAACTTCTCAAAATATTCAAAATAAATTAACCACCTCAGAAAGAATTGATAAATAAAGATGAAAGGAAAGCCACTGATGTATTCCCATAAGCTATATGTTTTTAAATCTTATTTTAATTAGAATTCTATTTTAATCATAGAAAAATTGCACTAAAGTCATTTGAAATTTAGGAAATGATACAGCAGAAAATAGCATAGTTGTGCTTATAGAGGGTAGAAACTATATGCTAATTTAAGCAACATTACCAAAGGCAGTTGTAAAGAAATTAGAGGTGTTCCACACCCAGAACACTGTTAACAGTCTTATGAAGTTTGTCAGTTTAATCTTTTGGATCCTGTTTTCTGATGACAAAACTTGCAGAGAGAGGAAGTTATGTCCTTAGAAGAAATATCAGCAACTAGGAGCTGTGCCTTCAAATTCTACATTGTTCTGGTAAAAGCAGAAGAAAAAATTTCTATGTCCATGTGTTTTAAAGGATTATAAGCTCCACTAGAGAAACACATTCTGAGAGACAAATGTTTCTATTAATATAGTTTCCAGGTAGGGAACTAAATCAAATCCTAAAGCAAAATCTTACACAAGCTCACCTACTCAAGGGTGTTGAGGTTTGCCAGTTTTCGAATGAGAACATGCCTTTGAAAATCTCTCACTGTAATGGCTGATACATTGCGTCAACTTGAGAAGTTTAGAATTTTAACTGAGTGACTCAGCAAAGAACCGGGGTCCTGACTTTGTAAAACACCCTCAGCCTGTGCAAAAGAAGGGTATGGAGATGGCGTGAGCGCCACAAAAGCCATAGAGGGTGATGCCCTGCTTACAGTTTAAGGGAAGAAAAGAGGCTTGCTCTACAAACACTTCTTTTTTTCCGTACCTCGGAGCTAGCTGATTATGGACTGAAACCTCCACAAACCGCGCTGTGGTTCTAATGTAATACAATGTCCATAGACTTGATACTTGTTCTTAAGGCTTGTTAAGCTTGTGCTGTAACATTCAAGTAGTAAAATGATAAGAATAAGATGTCTTTGTATCTAGGGACCTATTTAAAGAAGTAAGTCTGGTTGCCAAGTTGACAAAGGGTGGATTGTAAAGGTTGAAAAATTGTGTCAACTTAAAAACTTTAGAAGTTTAACTAACTGACTCAGCAGGGAGCCAGAGTCTTCGCTTTGTAAACATCCTCACCCTGTGTAAGAGGAGGACACAGCCATGGTGTGAGCCTACACACATCCTAGGGGGCCGTAGCCTTCTTACCATACAAGGGGAGAAAAGAGGCTTGCTCTCTCTACCCTTTTTTACTCTTTCTGCTTTTGTTGTCTTCTGCCACCTTAAAGTGTTGCCCTGTGCCATGCCACCCTGCCTTAAACCCAGCTGATTGTGGGCTGAAATCTCCACAAGCTGTGAGCTAAATAAATCTTTCTTTCCTTAATTTGGGGTGTTGGATATTTTCTCACAGCCAACAGAGAAAAGTAACAAAGACACACTCCTTAGCATAATCCATAGGAGTCATAAGTAAAAGCCAAGAACATGGGATTATTTCAAGCATATTTTCACAACATCAGTTTTCTTCTTCATCTCATCTACAAAATGTTAATTGTACTAACTCACTAGAGTGGTCAGAAGCTAACTAAATCCATCATTACCATGTGTTTGGAGAATATCAATTTGTGCTCCTAGTATGAGTAAGAATAGTTAGGAAGATGATATTGCATGGAGACAAATAAGAACTATAAAATGGGGTGCATTCTAACCTTAACAAGATTCAAGCATCTATACATGTTTTTTGTTAAACACAAATTTGTTATGTGGGTAGGGATATATGCCAGTGAGATGAAATGTCTTTTGTAGACTTTACCCAGAATGTGTCCTGAATTTTGGTATCTTAGCAGATATAAGAATAACTACTGACGACTCTTGATGGCAACAACAACAGACACAGTAAGGTCACGTTCCATCTCTGGCCCTGACAAATCCTATAAACCTTCTGCTACTGGGTATCGGGGGTGGTGAGTATGAAACAAAAGGAGAAACTGCCTTATAATCAAAACAGATGCTGATAGACATGGGGGAAAATGAGACACTGTAAACTTTAAAAAACAAAATGGCTTTAGAATCACACAAACAAGGTCATTTTGGATCTCTCCCTCAGTTATTCCACAACATGGAACAACTCACGTTACCTGGGTGCACCTAAATCTTATCTTGCAATTCGCCCTGAATATTAAATTACACTGAATTTCTAATCACCTGAATATAGTTCAGTATATGGGAGGCACTTAGCTTTACTAATTCATTATTACACTAAAATGTGTGACATTTGAAAAGATTAAAAAATGCTAATTTTTAAAATAAGTATTACACTTTTGCAATATAGTTCACAATATGTTACTACCTCAAAAAATTACATTATCAAGATATGTAACATTTGCCAGATACTTTACGGTATGCAATGATTTTGGACAACTTATATAAATAAAATGATTTTATGAAAGTTAATACCCTTCTTGTTCTACCCTTGCAACCCACTCCAAAGTTTATATACCCAATAAAAACTGGCATAGTATTCCAGTTCTCCTTTGTGGAAATTCTTGTTCTAAACTCTATTCTAAATCCTTCCAAAATGTTTGTCAAACCATAAAGACAACAGAAAGTAGGGGGGAAAAAGCAGGTATTTTACTTAAAAGTTTTCTTTGTTGGATTCAAATTGAGGTTTGTCTAACTTCAAACCTTATCCTCGTTCTGGTTTTGCTCTCCACAACTGCTTATTTCACAAGTAGAAACCTTTTTAAAAAATAAAAACTGTTGCAATTACTTTTCCAAAGTAAAGTAAGATAAAGTATTATGAATCCCTGCTTAAGGAAAATAAGGCTTGTAATTTTTTTTAAATTTTACAGGATAGATAATAGCTTTGTATTTATGACAATTTCAAACAGACTAAGATTGGCTCAACGAAAGCTTCAAATTGTTCAAGGTTTATATCATTATAGCAGTAGTACCTTTTGAATGCTCATCAGACTTCAAAAGCCCATTGAGCATTTTTTAGTATCTTCTACATCTAAGGTAGAAATTTAAATAGGCTCCACAAAACCCAGTGATGATAACACAGACACCCCAGGTCGTCAGCATCTCCAGAGGGATCATTTAGCACGGCTTTAATAAAATAATGTTAAGAGGCTACTGCTGCTCTTTAACAGAAGCCATTTTTAGACTCACATAAAATAAAATTTTGAAGAACTGAAGAGTAATTCCATCTCACTAATATTTACCTTTCAGCGGTAAGTCCTAGTTAAAGAGATCACAGTGGACTCCATACAAGTGGACACCTCTGTCCCAAGGCCATTGGCATATATCAACTGACCTCCAATAAAGGAGATTCTGAAATTTCAAATAACATCTAAAGTATCAGACAACATAATTAGGATATTATCTAATGAAACTGAGGAAAGAAAAATGCAGGCATAGTGAACAGGAATGACTCCAAGATGAGAGATATATGACTTTAATATTTACCCCAAAGGCTCAAAAGTAAGGGGAAAATTATGAAACTCAGAGGAAAATTATTTCAACCCTTTTGAGGTAGATAAAGCAATACTCTGTGAGCCACCATTCAGTACTTGATAAAATTTTTATTAATTCTAGAAGTAATATCAGCCTTACGAAAATTTGATATTAAAAAAGGAGGAGACATCACTCTTAGGCTCTGTGCCTTAACACAAGTCCAATTACTTTTGCACATTCCTTCGATTGTATTTTCTTGTAATTTTCAGGGTTGCAATCATCATATACAGGAACCTAGTAATCATCTTTAACAACTCATCCTTTATGTTGAAGGCATCTGAATGACTCTGTTAGCCTCTGGCCCATACATAGGAAACGCCTGAGTCCAGGTCACACTGTTCTACCCACGCCACTTTGTCAGTCTCCTCACTGATCTGCCTGCATTCACTGTTAGCTCTTTCCATAGAAGCCCTTTGTGATCTCTCTGAGTTGCATATTTGTTCTTATCACTCAGTGTGTAAAACGACTTCCCATTCTTCTCAGGACATAGGCCAAACCACCACAGGACTCAGAAAGTCATGCATAGTTGGACTCTTCCCAAGCTGAGAAAGCTCTTCCCGCCAGTATTTCCCACTCCTACCCACACTTCCAGTCATTTCCTGTCAGGTCTGTATTTACACTTCCCTTTTCAGAACGCACAGCCCGATAGCTCACGGCTCCCCTTAACCAACGCTGTCATATCAATCTGAAAAATTCTCTCATAGCACCTCTTACATGTTCTTACTGACACATATCATAACAGCAGCTTATTGATGGCATACAATTATTTCTTTTAACTGTCTTCTTCGCTATATCAGAAACTCACGAAATCAGGTAGCTGGTTAATTTTTGTGTTGGCACCAGCATCTCGCAGGGTAACCAAAACCGAAGACTCAGTAATCAATACTTTTTTGATATTTGAACACCTACCGACATGCACATATTTTATCATACATCTTTTGTTTAACATATGTTACATGTTTATGGTCTTTATGTTCATCGTAATGATTTCATATTTTAAAAACCAAAATATTCCATTAGAACCTGATCCCAAATTCAAATCTGTGAACATACCTATACTTATAAGAATATGCAAACCTTCAAATATCAAGGAAAAATATCCAGCACTCTCTACCAGACTGAGGACATAATTATGTTATCAGAGGTGTCATGTGTTTCACATTCATAAGTATATTATCAAGAGTTATGTTATCACTTACTTCAGTATTTTCTATTAAAGTAAAACAAAAAATGCACAGCTGGCTAAGCAAGATAATAAAACATTTCAGGGGACTATTCACATTACAATTAACTTTGTTTTATTAAGAGGTTAGGAGAGACAGTGGATTCCCATTAAAATACATATTGGACACCACAAGTCAGTACTACCTTTGTACCTGTGACCTTGAGAAAGACGCTCAATTCCCCAGACTTCAATTCCTCATCTGCAAAAGGACAGAAGAATACCTGGTAAGCTGTCAGTATCCCCTAAAGATAATACTCAAGGGTCCTGGGAAGTTCCCTCAGCAACCTCCTCTGGATTTTGCTACTATTAGTAGCCAACACAAAATTCATATCTATTCCATAGACTTACCACAACTCCTGGCATCTGCCAAGCATGTGAGGCATGTAGTAGTTAGTCAAGAAATTCTTACTGAATCAAACTGAACTAAATTCAGATTGGATTCCATAATTTAGATTTACTTAATCAGGAGACCAGCCTGTAAAATCTTTGAATAGTTTTTGTAAAGTTTAAGCCATTTTCAAAATATTGAATAAATGAGATGTTTCCTGGAAAAGATGTTCATGTATTCCTCAGGTCTCAAAAGAATTCCTCTTCCCTATCCTCACTGCTATAAACATCATTGACAGCTGAAGTTGGTCTATTTCTGAAAGATACTGCACAACCAACAATTATACAATAGGTTTTAATCTGGTTCCCACGAGGTTTGCGATGAGGGAAAGATGAATCTTTCATGTAATGAAACTTTCATGTATAGGCAGAAAATCATTCCATTATTAATCCATTGAACATGTTTCTTCTACATCCTAGGACATAGTCTCACATTCTTATTTATACCTGCCTCCTCCTCCTGTCTATGAACACATCAATACTCTTAAATTAGAACTCTAAATCTAAATCAGTGTTAGCAATGGGTCTTTTTTCTTATGTTTTTCTTTCATTTCATTTACACAAGCAACAAAATAAGTGGGTAGTAAAACTGTTCATTACTAAAGCGACTTGCTATACACTTCATCTTCTTCATTAGCAGCTATCAAATGAGGTCTCCCGGGGTCCTGGATGACTGGGCTCTTAGTAATGCTAACAACACAATCATATCACTGCTTCTGCATCTGGGAAACATTCATAATCTGAGCCCCTGAGATTCTTTCAAAAATGCAGTCTTAATGAACTCTCTGTGGTCACAAACTAAGTAGGTAGGTGGTATATGATGTCACTCAGCCAATAACTGGCTGGATTCCCTAATCAAAGAACACGTGAAAACACTGCTCTTATGTTTCTCTTTCCATTGCCAGAGAATTTCACACAAGACCAGGGAAGCACTGTTTTCTAATCATGATGGTGGAAGCAAATGTTTCTCAGATATTCTAAATACACGTGTGACCTATTTTATAGCATTTTATATATAGTTGTACAGATTGTATCTATTGCGTTAAACCAAATTGCTAGTTATATTTTTGTTTTAAGCCAATAATGTCCATCTGTTGCTTTTTCCCCCTCCTCATCTTGCAGTTCTTCCCAACAGTCACTAAAAGACACGGAATCTTTTTTGCTAAAGATGGCCAAAACCTCTGCAGGTCCTTGTGAACAGTTAAGTCTATACTGAATGAGATTCTACCAGCAAACTATCAACATCTCATTCCAAAATGAATTGTAGAATAAAATGAGTCCAACAATCAAGCAGCTAATGAAAGGGAAAAAGCTTCTTAGAGGTAGGAAAACGGCATTTCACACTCGCTTCCATTTCCACACGGAAGACCACGCAGACTGTATGTTTTGGTTAGTTCCAGCTTCTCAGGAAAAATTTTAAGTGGAATTGTTGCCTAAAAATGTTCTTGAAACTAATAAAAGTTAGGGCTTGGACTATAAAGCCAAACTACAGGAAAAATAAACATTTAAAAGGACTGACATCTAACAGAACAATGAGGTACCAAGTATAGCTTTCATATGCATTCCTTATTTAGGGGCAAAAGTATGACAGAGGGCTTGGGAAGATCAAAGATCAGAATTTCTTAAAAAAATTAAAAAGGCTTTCAACTGAAGAATCTAGGTAAGACATTGAGATTTTCACCAGGCTTTCTGTAACATGTTTTGTATTGCCAAGATTTCGATTTTGCTTTGTGATTATTTTAAAAGGAAGAATGCCAAGGATTACTGCTGTAGAAGGTTTTGTTCATCACACTCTCTTCCATCCAACATCCTGCATGTTCATGGAGCAACTATAAACAAACGCCTGTTGTCAGGGCTTACTTGGGAAAAAAGATAAGCAGTTTTTAAACAAATAGCAATATCATTCTATGAGACTTATATTAATCATTCCTAAATATTAAATACTCTTTAGAAGATCCAGATTACAGAAACTATAAGAAAATAAGATTCAAAATGTTTCCAGGTTCCCCAGATTCACACATTTCAGATGACACCTACTGCATCTGGTCATTAAACTTCAACCATAAAAACCTGTAATAACAAAGGCCTTACCATTATTTTCAGAAATTCTAACAAACAAGGTATTTTCTCCTTAAGTGGGCTTCTTAATTGTTTCTGTTTTTTAGTTTTTAATCAATATTTTTGCCATAAATATTACATTCATTGTGGGTAATTTGTACATATACATATTGTATCTCAATGCTTTTTACTTCCCCTTTCCCTCTCAATGTAAATATTTTAATAGATATGTATAACTGTAAACATGCCCTTTTGTTTACTTTAATCAGTCAGGCTAAGAAAGTTTATAATATTTTAAACCTATTATTTCAATAAATAATTTAAAACTGATTACAGAAGTAGCTAATTAAGCATGTAAACCACTTCAAGAACAAAGCAGTGATCTATGCTCCTAATCTACTCTAATCAAACAATCCCTTTTTGTTGCCACCCACCCATAACTGATTTTCTTTTTAATTTTAAGCCATGCATCTCTTTAAAATACAATGAACATTGCAGTCTTGATGACAAAAATTACAAAAGCTCGATATCCTGTAGTAAGTATAACAATACCACCTATGATCTCCTCTAGACAAGATGCCTTTTAAAGAGAGATTTCTCTGGAAGATGTCACCAAGACAACAACCACTGTGGATAGTTCCACTCTTTAGCTCATGCAGACAAACACATGAGCTTTAAACTTTCAAGAAATCTCACCTATTCCTGAGAATGACATGGTCATCTCTGCTACAAGAAAAAGCCCTCAAAAAGTAGGGGCAGGCAACCAGTGGGCACCGGGAGACCCATCCAGGTCTGCCTCTGCCTCTGCCTGCTAGCTGACACCATTACAAGGCTTGCTTCCCATAGGCAGCCAGTGCAGGCAGGGACACGCAGCCAGGTAAGCCCCATAAACCCATGGGCCACCACTGGAGACACTTGCTTCCTTCCAGCAGCCAGTGCCCACCAGGGAAATCAAACACACCCCTGTATGCCTGCCACCATCCCACAGACTTAGAACAGAAGCAGCCACCATGCACCTCTGGCCATCAGGGAAGCCCCACTGTAGCTGCATAAGTAGGAGAACCCCATCCCATGCCCTATACCTCCCTGGGATCCTGGGGTCAGAGAAACCCAGATACCTGCCCCATCCCCCCACACCGTAGCAGGACAGCTAACATGGGAAGTGTCTGGGACCCCACAACTGGCTTGTCGGAAGGCATCCAGGAGAATGTCAAGAGGAAGGAGCAAAAGGCAATCTGAGATGTCCAGCCCACACAGAACAAGTCTGGGAAATACAGACATGGAAGGAAATGGAATTCACATACCTGAAACCTCTGAGAGGATAGCACCTAAAGTAAAGAAACAGCTTTATGAGACTGTAAAAGTAATAAGATCAGAAATAATGTCTCAGATAAAAGAAGACATCACAAACATAATGAAAGAATTGCTGAAGACATAGATAAAAAAGAGGAGCATAGGAAAATGATGGAAACCATGAACAATATAGAAAGGAATTACAATGCATCAAACGGATTTTAAAAAGATATCCAGGAAATTAAAAAGTCAATCAAAAGCTGGCAAAACCACTTAAAAGAGACTCAAGATACACTTTCAGACCTGGAAGACAGGATTACAGCTAGCAATCCAGAGAGGAAAGATCTCTTAAAAATAACAAGGAACCAGGAAATAACAATTCAACAACTACAGGATGACACAAAGAAAAATAATTTAAGAATGATAGGTATCAGTGAAGAAGCAGGGGTCAACACAAATGAAATAAAAAGGCTATTTACAGAAGTAATAGCAGATAGCTTCCCGAACATGGCAAAAGGATCTGCCATAGAGATAAGCAAGGCATATAGGACTCCAACTAGCCATAACCAAAGTAAATCTACACTCAGACATATAATAATCAAGATCCCATAAATTTAGCACAAGAACAGAATATTAAAATCTGTTAGAGAAAAGAGACAGATCACCTATAAAGGAAAACCAATCAGAATCATGGCAGATTTGTCAACATAAACCATCAAGTCAAGAAGAGTTTGGAGTGAAGCATTTCAAATCCTGAAAGAAAACAACTTCCAACCCAGATTGATGTACCTTACAAAAATATTTTTCAAAACTGATGGAAAAATAAGCTACTTCTGGGCTGGGGATTTAGCTTAGTAGCACAGGTGCCTGCTTGGCAAGCACAGGTTGTGAGTTCAATCCTTGGTACAAAAAAAAAAAAATGCTTCCATGAAAAGTAACCACTGAAGGAATTCATGACCACCAAACCAACCCTGCAGAGAGTACTAAAGGATATTCTGGAAAGAGATAAAGATGACCATGGTTCCAGGAACAGCATCAGTGGAGGATCACCAAACAAGACAGGCAACTGAATGAAGGGGAAAAGTGGAGGGCCAGGAGGATAGCAAGGCAGAGATGAACCAGTTGCAACCATTAATGTGGATGGCCTCAATTCACCAATAAAAAGAACACAGGGAGAGTGGATCAAGAAAAAAGATCCATCAATATACTGTATGCAAAAAATACATTTCACGTGAAAGGAAATTCATAGACTGAAAATCAAAGGAGCGAAAACAATTGCTCTACATGAAAGAAGACAAGTAAAAAGCAAAGGTAACTTACCCATCAACCACAGAATGGAGGGAAAGATGTGGTGTTTTTGTACAATGGAAAGCTACCCAGCTATGGAGTAGGATGATTTTGAGGCTCTTGTAGGTGGAGATGATATAACTGGAAATCATGGAGATCTTGTAACTGGAGATCATGTTCATGGGCAAAGTGGTTGAACTTATATGGGTGAACCCTTGCATAAAAAACAGAAAGAGTTAGTGGGATCCAAAAATCACAATAGATATTATGAAAGTGATAAGGGAGAAAACATCTAGGAGGGGGAGGTGGTCATCACCGTTAATTTCTTACTGTCTTGTCTTGAGCTCTTGTATTGTTTTCATAATTTTGTTAGGTTTGGTTTTGTTCTGTCTTGTTTTGTTACATTTTACTGTGTCTGATGGTATGGGCAGCTATTTTGAAGATAATGGGATGTATTATTGGTAATCATTGCTGGTTTCCTATTGTCTTGCTTTGAAGTTCTGTAATGCTTTCATTCTTTTGTTTAATTGGTTTTATTTTGTCTTGCTTTGTTTTGCTTGGTTTTATCATATGTGATGTTATGAACAGTTATTTTGAAGAAAATGAGACATTATGGTAGCCATTGTTGATTTCCTATCATCTTGATTTGAAGTTCTATAATGCCTTTATTCTTTTGTTTTGATTGGTTTTATTCTGTTGTGTTTTATTTGATTTTATTATGTGGGATAGTATGGATGCCTATTTTGAAAAAAACAAGCCACTATAGTAACTATTGTTCATTTCTTGTTATTTTGTTTTGAAGTCCTGTAATGCTTTCCTTTGTTTTGATAGGTTTTATTGTTTTCTATTATTTGATTTCATTATGTGTGAAGATATGGACAGCTATTTTGAAGGAAATGAGGCATTACAGTAGCCATTGTAGATTTCCTATTGTCTTGTTTTGAAGTTCTGCAATGCTTTTATTCTTTTGTTTTGATTGGTTTTATACTATTTTGCTTTGTTTGATTTTACAGTTTGTGAAGGTATAGGCTATTATTTCAAAGAAAACAAAGGACACTATGATAGCCAAAAAAAAGTAGGTTAGACAGTTTCACTACCTCCAGCCAAAAGGTGTGTCCTCCAGGATCTTCAGATCATCCTGGGAATTTATGCTGCAGGATTGAAAAACTTCAAGCAGACAAGCAATAAACATTTACTGAGTGCTTCTATGCAGACAACCAGGGTTTACTAAGCAATGTTTCTAACTCTTAATCATAAAATTCTGTGCTACAACCATTCTAAACAGAAAGGCTCGAGTTTTGGCTAAAAATAAAATACAGAACTATATATGTCATACACACACACACACACACACACATATATATGTATATATTCATATGTTATACAGTCATTGGTAAAGTAAAAAACTATAAGGGGAATATTCTGAACCCTTTGAAACACTGATGTAGTGATGTGCATTTAGGGAGATCTCACACTTAGGTATTAAACATTTCTACAGTAATTCATACTTATACAGAGCCTCAGCTTTGCTTTTATTAACATTCTGCATCACAAATGGAGTTCAAATGCCACAAGAAAAATCTTCCTAAGGTAACTTACCATCAACACTTATATAAATAACACAGCAGGGCTGCTCATATTCCAACTGTAAGTGAAGTGTGCCCAGATCTGCCTAATACTCTACAATCCCTCCCAATCTCTAATTGAATCGTTCTCTCTCCAGCAGTCACCTGGCTGGATAACAAGTTCATGTGCTGGGTCAAATCCTTGAGCAAAGCAGTTAACCCATTATCTACATTGCAAGAAAACAAATAGTAAAGAATGGAAATTTTAAGTGAATATTGCCTCCTTTGCAAAGGAAATAAGAAAACTGAGACAATAAAGTATAATTTAGAAATGATTCATCTTTGTTAGTACATTCCAAGGTGGATGATGAGAATATGGGATCATTACACCATTCTTCTGCTACTTTCTTGTTATTTGAACACTTCCATAATAAAATTCTTTTTAATTGAGATCTTTCCCCAGCCTTCCTAGCATAATGTCCTGGAGGAAAAAAGAACACAAGCACAGATGGCCAGTGAGCTCCTATGATAGCTAATGTCATGTATCATCAACTTGGTCAGGCCACAGTGACCAAATATTAGTCAAAGACTACTCTGGAAGGTAGTTTTCTTTATGGATGAGATTTATATGTATATCCATTGACATTATATAAAACAGTTTTCTCTCTATAATGTGAGTGGGCCACATCAATCAGTTCAAGGCCTTAAATGAACAGACTCACCTCCAAGCAAGAAGAAACTCTGCCAGCAGGTGGCCTTCCAACCTGAACTGCCGCAGGGCTCACTCCTGTGTCTCCAGCTTACCAGTTCTAGCCTGCAGATTTTGGAGTTGGAAGGGTTCCATAATCATGTGAGATAATTCCTTAAAAATCTCAATTGCTCCCTCTCTCTCTTCTACGTCTCTTATTTTCATTCTCCCTTTCTGAAGAAACACACACACACATACACACACAAATACAGCTCCCTATAGCCTTGATAGACTCCTCAGTTATCCTATTCACCTATGAGCAAAATGTGTTCAGTTACCTAAATATAGTAAATCTACACGTCCTCTCAGTTAATCTTTATTTTAGGCCCTTATAGCATTTATAATAATCTATAATTATTTTATTTATTTGCCTGTTTATTTTTAGCTTTGCTTAGTTTTGCCTGTCTTCATGAAAAGAAGCAGTTCCTACAAAATTAGGACTATGTCTTCCTTTTTCACCATTTTATTTGTTAGCACTTAACATAAGTGCTTAGCATATGACATGCATGGATTCTCAATAAATAATGAGGAGTGAATAAATGAATATTCTGAAAGCAGTAACCTCTCAACTTGGTTTCTTAGAATTCACTCTCACCAACTAGAAAGGGTTCAGTTAGTCATACTATGATGAGCCTATCATAATTGCAAGTCCAAAAATACTTCCAAAGTATTAGAACAAGATCAAAATCAATTACTAATTATTTATGTCTTAATCAAGTCACTAGACACCACAATGTGACACATTAAGCCTTGTCCTGATGTTCAATCAAACTTTTATTGGTCTCAGTTCTCAATCTTTCATCTCCTGTATTAGATTAAACCACATGAAACTTCTATCCCACAGTTTCATAGAATTTAACTTAATACAACACATAGCGCAGTCTATGTAAATTAGGTTGTTAAATCGGAAGACAAAATACCTTACAACTTAGACTACAAACAAATATTCTTCCTATTCTAAGTAATTCCCTTTAAACTTGGTCTACTTTGGCACTTGCTGATATCGAGGCAGGTGTAACAAGAAGTAGGAAGAGGTTATTTCATCCACCCCATTATTACAGGACAAAGAAGTACAAAACAAGGGATGGGAGAATAGAGGACCTCAACTTTCTAAAGATTCTTCAACCCATGACTCTACAACAAATTATTGTGTAATTCTAAAGTCTGTAGAATGTAAACAAAAAAGTATTCAATGGTATTTATACTTTTCAATCATCTTATTTTTAAAAAGGAGAACATTGAAATTTTTTGTTACAAAATATATGATTAATCTAAAATTTGCCTGAATAGTACACCCAAAATGGAGATAATGCACAGATTTGCAGACAAAGAAATATAGATGCTGAGTACAAATAAAAGAGAATAAAATGTTAAAGGAGGTAATCAAAATATCGCAGTAAAGGAGAGTATGATTCATACTGCTTTTACACTACCTTCACAGATGACTTCCTTTTGGTATGTTTAATCAACTATACTAATGTGAGGTTATGAGGAAGCTGATGGTGGTTATTTACATCTGTAAGAGGGGCACGTGGCTGCATGTCTTCTCTATCTCAAAGAGGCAAAAAGAAAAAAATGAAATAAGTCCATCCACGTAGGTTGACCACTGTACCATATATTTTTATATATGTTTCATCTGTACCATTTTATGAAATTTGTTGGGCATAAAAGGAAAGCAGAATGTTGTCAGAATCATGAAGACAACACTGAAAGACATACAGAAGGGCTCATCAGACTCTTATCTTGGCATATTCACAAAACCTTTTTAAAACTCGCAGAATGCTTAGAATCTTGAGTATGAATTAAAGTTAGTTGTAATTTGGCAACCTTGAATGATTTTATAAGGAAGATACCTCTTCTAAATACTTGTCTTCTAATCCCCGTGCAGAAGTGAGCTGATGGGGAAGCAGCGTGATGGGATGTACGGGTGGGGGAAGAAAGGGAAGCATCATGAAAACGTGCCTTGCCTGCTGCCCAAGATGGAAAGGAGTGGTGCAGGAGGCAGCTTGGTGGGAAGCACCAGATCAATCCACAGTCAGCAGAGCGAAGGCCAACATGGCCAACGTTAAGGGTCTGCTCATGGACTTCCTTTCCTGACTCGAAAGGGGACCTCAAGGATGAAGCCCCTCACTTCCATCAGTGCCCTCCACTCCTGCCACAGCTTTACTTAGCTGGCATTCTTATGAAAGCTACTCCCCCTAAACTGCCACTTCCCATTCTGATTTAATGTGCGGCAGGCCCTGGGCACTAATAATTTTTAAAAGATTTCCAGGATTGAGATCTACCGTAACTCAATAGCTTAGTGGTGGAGAGCACCTCAGCTGCTGACTACAGTCACCACTGCACATGTCTGACAAGTGTTTGTTACATCATTCTAATCCCACTTGGGGAGTATGGGAGGCCACCACAGGAACAAAGTGGAGAAAGAATCTTGCATCCAATTCTTGATCAATTCTCCAGTTGCAGGCTGACTGAAAATCATTCCTAGATATGTTCACCTTCTCCCCCTATAGTGGGCTGAATACTGGCCCCAAAAGATATATCCATGACCTTATCCCCATAACATGTGTGTGATACTTAATTTGAAAAAGGGGGGCGGTATTTGTAGAGATAAATAAATTAAGTATTTAAAGCAAGAAATTCTTCCTGGATTATCAGCATGAGGCCTAAATCCAATGACAGAACAGAAACATAGGAGAAGGTGACACAGGAGAAGATGAGGCGAAGATGGAGACAGAGATGAAGTAATGCAACCACAAGCCAAACAATGCAAAGGGCAATCAGCAGCCACCAGAAGCCAAAAGATAAGGAACACATTCTTCACCAGAACCTCCTGAATTGTGCAAGAATAAGTTTATGTTAAGACATCAAGTGTGTGACAATTTGCCCAGCAGCCACAGGAAGGTAACAAATCCACTAAACCCACCTTCCCAATTTTTGTCATCCAGGAGCTATTTTGAAAGCAAAAAGTAGTGGTTTACATTGGAAAAATAAAGTGAGCAGAAAGTTAGGGTATTATCTTCCCGGCCTCTGGATTTAGGCAGTCTTGACCCTTTGCTACTTGCAGAAATAACTTGCAGAAAAACTCCTCAAACCTCAGTTTCAACTTCCCTCATGGTCTAGTGGTTAGGATTTGGTGCTCTCTAAACTTCAGTTTCCTCATCCATAAAGCAGAGATGATAATAACTACTTATATGTTATAGAAAACTTGTACGTGAATATACTCTGACCTAAATGCAGAGATGAAACAAAAATATTTGACAAAGGCATCCATTATGTCCTAAGCAGAAGGAAATGTTGGGGCAGCTCAGAAGCCTCTGCCGGACCAGAAGGTAAAGGCTTAGTTGCAGGTAAGGAGATAGGGCTGCGCATGAAGAAGGACCAATCAGCTGGGCCTTTCTAGCAACTGTAATGAGAAATTGCTCCTATAGGAGCTCCAGTTGGCACAGCCTTACTGCTCACAACCAACCGAGTCCCAGCTTGCTGAGATACACAAAAGCTGTCTCCTTGTTTACTCTTCCTGCTCTCATCTTTTGCTGAAGCCTTCCTCTGCATATGCTTGATGTTCAGACACTAAACTTCAACTTGACTACTCAAAGCAACTCTGTCAATTTCACTTTGGATAAATAAACAGTCTTTGGCATTTCTATTCCCACTGGTAAGTCCCCTAACCCAGGGAACATGCAGCCTAGTGTCAGCTTATTTAACCTGATACACTGCTCATTCCTGCTGGCTCCGGTTGACCTCCAGAGGAATCTGCTTCTGCCGTCACAGAATTCTCTGCGAAGTGTGTAGACCTGGAGGGCTGCTTGGTGATCAAGCAAGCATCACAGACCACGTAACTGCCAAGACTCAGTGTAAAAGGAAAATTCAGAAGTATTTTCGCAGAAGAATTGAAAACATCACACCACAACAACATACATGCATCCATGTTTATAGCAGCACAATTTGTAATAGCTAAATCATGGAAACAACTCAAATGTCCATCAAGTGTGGAATGGATAAAAAAAGATGTGTTATTTTTAAACAATGGAATACTACTCAGCCATAGAAAAGAATAAACTAGAGGCTTTTATGGCTAAATGGGTACCATTTGAGACTCTACTAATAAGTGAAATAAATCAGATTCTCATGTGTAAATATATTATCTCCCTAATGTAAACAACTGAAACAGTAAAAAGGATCCAAAAGTTACAATAGATATAGTGAAAGGGAAAGAACAACTGGGATGGAGGAAAGGAGAAAAGAAAGGAAACAATAGAGAACTATACTACTAATCCCTGTTAGTTCATCAAAAAGAACAGTTCATGCTTTCATTGTTTGATTGCTTGATCATTGTCTTCATGCCTATATCTTGTAATCTGAGCAACTACTTTGAAGATAATAACATGCAATATATTAACCAGTGTTAATTTCCTATTGTTTTATTTTGAAATTCTGTATCATCATTTTTATTGGGTTTTTTGTTTTCTAAAATAAAAAATCAAAAAAATAAAAAGAAGTTCAAGACAGCAACACTAGAGCAGTAAACCAACTGCAGAGTCCTTCTAAGCGGGGGGGGGGGGGGGGGGTGTGCTCAGGGTTCCTGCACAGGAGACATGCATACAATGACAGCCCTGTCCCCACAGCCAGAGATAACTCACTTCCCAGGCTCTGACACAGATCCATCTCATCCCACAGTGCCTTTTCTATATTCCTGGTGGGAACACTGTTTGTTACCACTATCTTCTGTACCCAATATGGTCATGCAGAAGTGTCTAAACATGTGTTTGCATGAACTGTTCATTTGAGGAATTGCAAAGGAAAACTTTTCTTTCTCTCTACCCTCACTACTACGTTCTTCCCCCACTGCAGTTACCCAAGCCCCACATGATACACTTGATCTCCAGTATTAGCTCCAAATGACAGGCATGCAGCACTCTGCTTTGTGGCTCTTCCTTGGACCATACTGGATTCTGCTCTTACTACAAAAGTTACAGGCAGGTTGCAACTGCTCTATATCTGCGACCCTCCTCAAAGTTGAATCCAGGAAATGCCTCAGGCCATCTGAATCTCCTGCCCTGTCACCTTCCAAGCAATCATCTGACCTTTCCACAAGTGGAAAGCCTTTCTTTCACTGTCCTTGCTTAGGAGCAGTCTCCTTCATCCTTCCTGACTTACACCACTTAAAATGATGGCCTTTGCCCAGGAAGAGTAACTTTTGCTTTTGTTACACAAAAAAACTTTTGGGGAAATAAAATAAAATCTTCTCTTTCTCATCTCTCCCATCCCCAGATATACTTCTTTAAAAACTATCTCATTGTGAGGTTTTCATTTTTAATGCACTTTCGATCTTACAGCTGAAAAAGCTTCTTTGTTACAAGTAGAATCTACCTTTCCCCCAAAGTAATTGTTATCAGTAAACAATGTAGCACTTTAAAGAAACCAAATAATGCATATAAAATATTTAACAGATACACAGTATTACCAAGTGCAAAATAAATGATAGTTGACAATTATCATTATAATTATCTACATTATTAGCAAGACATCATTTCATGTTATATTTCCTCTTACTTTATTCCACATGGAAAGAGGTACAAACATTCTTTGAACTTTGAAAAATACATAGCCTAAAGAAAGGTATTTTTTCAATTAGATTATTTTTGCATAGTAGGTTCAGAAAATAAAATGTTGGTTCTGTCTCTCTGATATTACCAGATAACCAAAGATCAGAACTGCACATAGATGATAATGATTAATTAGGTCACTATTCAGCCATTTTACTTATAATATGGTTCAATCTTTAAAAAAAAAAAGATGGTCTAGGTGATTTTTAATCATTTTTATTCATTCTCTTTCATTCATAGACTAAAAGCTACAGAAGTTGCCATGGTAACCCTATGAACCAAACAGGATCACAGAATAAGAACTGAGAGAAATCTCATCCAGACTCATCAATTTGCAATTGAGGGCTTAAGACCCAGAGAGGTGAAGCAAGTCCCAAAATATCACAGTCAATTAGCAACAAAACTAAACTTTATCTGTACCACACTTCTGTCTGCACCAGGCTGCCTTCCTTTTTTCTTTAATATTTGTCAAAATAGGTTAAGAACATCCCAACTTCAGAGAATCAGTGCTCTGAGGATGATAATTACGGCAAATACCAATGGTTAGATAAAATCTGGAATAAAAACATGGTTTTTAAAGGCTTTTGATCAATGATAATTAAATCTTTAAAAGGAGAAATGTCAAAATGAAGGTGTTTGCTTTTTAGATATTATAATTTAGAGATTCTCCTGAATAAACTATTTTAAAAGCTCTCTTCATGCGACCCCACTCTGAATTTAAGACATATATTTTTCAGTGTTTTTTTTAACTAATAGCTTTTGGATCATGCTTTATTTTTATTGTTTCAACATTATCTTGAAACCTCAACTTATTTGCAAGTATAATTCATAATTGTCTCTAAAATACTCAACATGTCAAACAAGGCAAAAAAGGAAATATTTTAAATAGCTCTAAACTTAGTGCTTTATACTCATTATAGTTTGAAAAGGAGAAAATATTACCAATTTCAATCTCCCAAAGTAATAAATACAACATATTTATGTGTGATGTTATTCTTAGAAGCTGTCGTTTGCTAATACTATACAATTCTGGTTCAAGTACTATTAGGAAGTTCACCATAGGCCCAATGTTAGTATCTTGACGATATTTATTCACTTAATCTAGACCAAACCATGCCAGAGATGTATTGATAATCCCAATATGCACATAAGGAAACTGGAGTCCACAATGGTTGTATAATTTGCTGAGGTCACACAACAAGTGGCAGTCATCTCCGAAGGGTGAATTAAGAGTTGTTATGGGTCGTCCCTCAAGGCCACCCCATAACCAAGCAGAAATCTGCTCATTCCACTTACTCATGTCCCAACTGGAACAATAGTCCCTACACTATATTCCTAACTCTCCAGTTTTACAAGACAAACTGTCTTGTTTCATTCTATTTTCACAAGATGAATCAGATGTCCAAAGTGGAATTCAAAAGAAAAAAGCAGCAACATTCCCAATGAATGGCCAGATCTGCAGTTTACACCTTTCCCAGTTACCATCTCTGATATGATATTTTGTTCACTCATTCTTTAATACTCTTCCCCTCAACAAGTACAGGCTAATCTGCCTTCTTTTTAACATGCCTATATCCAGAGAATGAATAGAATGTGGCAGAGTGACACTGTGTGACTTCTCAGTCTTGGTTGTAGAAGGAACTGTGACTCCTGCTATTCTCAGTGGATCTCTCACTAAGAGGACACCAGATGCCAGTCCATAAACAATTCACAGGAAGTAAGACCTTTTGCCCTCCTGGAAGCAAACTCTGGCAGCCATATATCTACTAACAGAAGACAGCAGCCCCACTGACATCCCCTCATGAAGGACCTTAATCTAGAACCATTCAACCAAGCCACTCCTAGATTCTCAAATTTAAAAAAAAAAAAGTCACGTGAATGTTCATAGTCCTAAACTCCTAAGGTTTGGGGTAAATTTTTTTATGAAGCAATAGAAAAGGAATATGTTTTATTCCTAAATTATGCTTTTTTAATATATTACTTATTAACATGTATTAATTTTACAAAATATTTGGTTCCTGTATGGTAGTTCCATACATGTATATAAAATATTTCAATTGTATTCATCTTCCTTCTTACCTTCTCTTACATCCTCTGCCCCTTATCTTTATTCCCTCCCTCTTGTCTAATAAGAATCTCCCTTCTACTTTCATTTCTTTAACACTCCACATATTAGGGAAAATATTATACTTGTCTTTCTGAGTCTGGCTTAATTTAGCTTAACATGACACTTACAGTTTCATCTATTTTTCCTGCAAGTGACATGTAAATTATATCTTTTTATAACAAGACAAAAAGCTGAATGTGGTTACAAAAGCCACTGTATCAATACTCTATTTGTCTATGCTCACTTAAGACACCTGAGGGCAAAAGGATTGGACAGTGTCCTCTTCTAGACCTTGACCTTGCTCGAAGGAGAATGCAAGGTTGCTCACCCCATCGTGTCCAGCACCCTGTGTGGTATGAGGGAGACCGTTAGCAGAACAAAGCCCTAAGTTATAAGGTACGCGTATTCTTCCAGTGCATAGCTTGCACATGATAATAACCAGTGCACTGTGATGATGACATGCACCACTAACTGCTACACCTCAGTAGTTGAAGGTCAAATATGTCCTTGAACAGCAAGAAGTCAGTTATTTCTTTATCTTTCCTTCATCAAGTTGAATGCAGTAAGCAAATGATGCAGTACACTCCATGGGCTTAAAGAGTGAACACCTCCCTGTGCAAAGCACTGTTATCCTACAAAGTAGGAGTGGCCCCAAAACAGCTAAAGAAGTAAAATGTCAACAGGAGGAGGCTAAAGGACATCAAGACTTTTGTAAAACAGTACACACAGTTTCTTCAAACTTCAGCCAGAAGTACATTCAACATAGGACAACTGAAGAGCTAAGAAGATAGGAAGTGTTGGTCTGACTTTTCCCATCTGCTCTTCAGACCCTAAAGAGAGCATTACTTTCATAAAGATGACAGACCTTTTAGTAATGATCATTCATCATGTCTACCACCACAGCTAGTAAAGAGCTCATGGCTGAGTTTTTATGGGGACCCATCCTAGAAACTGGGACACTCATTTCCTGGCCCAAACCACAGCAAGATGTCATGCTCAGGAGAATATGGAACACGATGCTCACCAAGCCCATTGTGGATCTTGTCTTTAGAGTGCTTTCTTTTCCCTCGCTGTTCCAGGAATGGAAGACCTCCTATGGTTTTAAAACACAGCTTCTTGTTGATAAAGAGGAAGAGGACTGCCAGAAGAATAATAAAGATTCCAACCGCAGACAAGAAACCAATGGCTTTGGGAGTGACTGACAAGAGAACACAAAGTAGAAAAATATCATCACAATTAAATTGATCCAGTTTTTGGTTCTAACAAATGACCACAGCTATTGGGAGGCTTTACTTTTATTAATTAGAATGGCAGCTACTCTGAGTCCTTAATCTGGCTGAATTCCCCAAGACTATATATGAGAAAAGAAAAAGGACAATCACCACTATATCCTACTTGGCTGGGTTTTCAGCTCACAGACCTCCATACGTTTGCCTGCAAAGTTTTGCTACTCAGAGTGCAATGCTTCTACCTGTCTTTAGCTTAGGGTTCAACTTCAAACCCACAACCCTTAAGCAGGAAAGCCACCAAACAGGTTGAGCTGGAAATGGCTGACCAATGCTATCAACGCAAATCTCTGAAAACTAGAGCTGCTTGACCTAACAAAATAAAGTTGAGACAAACTTTCAGATAGGTATTTCTATCAGTATTTGCAATTAGAAGGAAAGTCGCTCTCTATATGCATTTTCATAAAGTCTGTGTGTTCTATAATGATGATGATCAATGGTAACATGTAAATTAGTCATGCCATCTATATAGGAAATAAAAATTAAAATTTTCACTAATATTTCAGAATTTTGGAGAGTGAAATCCCATTTTCTCCTTACTCTCTTCTTCTACTTAAAAAACCTTGAGCTTTAAGTGGCCTTGCTTCAATATTACCCAATGTACCTTAAACAGTCAATAAAGAAATCCAGAAATTAACATCACAAAGCAGTTGTCAGTGAATCATGGGAGCAAGTTACATGTGAAAGTTTGTGAAAATAAACCTCCTACAAACAATTTTAATTCTTGGGCAAGTTTAATGTATAGTTTAACAGTATGAAGGTATAAAAAGCACCTCACCTCACCATCCTGACAAAGTATGAATCAAATTTGTCCCATAAAAATGTAAATGATAAATGATACTCCCTCTCTGAAGCAATCTAGTGGCAAGTCAATATAACAACAAAAGCATAACTGGCAAGAAAATTATTTTAGTCTTTTAAATGACAACCATATCTGCTATCAAAATAAAGATCTACCATGAAAAAGTATACATATATCTTCTCTCCCTTCAAAGGTAGTGTACAGTCATAAGAGCAACCAGTATAGATAGGTTCACCTGTCCCAGAATCTGTGTTGAAATCACACTCTACTGCTTATCATTTGTGTGGTTTTGGGAAAATTAGTCAACCTCTCTTTGCTCCAGTTTCTTAAACTATAAAGGAGAAATGAATACAGCTACCACTAAGATCATATGAGCTAACATGCATGCAATGTAATTTGTATGGCTCTTGGCACACAGAGAGTCCTCAAACAGGAGTAAGCACTTTCCTCAATATTACCATCAGCATATCCTCAACACTTTAGACTATCCAGCATGGTCAAATTGCTAGGGGTATGCTGGTTTACATTTAGTCTGTGTTGTGGATTCTTCCTCCTTTACTGTCCAGCTCTTTAACCCTCACTCTCTTAACTTCAACTACTTTCCCTTGTAGACAATATTTTCTTGTCTACACTTAAAATGCACATTTCATCATTTAAAAGCCCTCCTCCTACCATGTGCTCCATTATCATGGCGGTCTTTCTTCCCTCCCCAACTAACATCTCCAAAGTATCTTCTACATTCATCTCCACTTTCACCCTTCCAAAGTTACTGATATACAATACTGTACTTTACCTAGATGCTCACTGATATCCCTGCTCCCCAGTTACTTTCTCAAACACATTCTCCAAACAATAGCTAGGGTGAGTCTTCTGAAATACAAGTATGATTTACCCAAGTGCCCTCTTACAAATCTCTAACAGGTTGAAGTATAGTCTGAAAGACATACATTCATCTTGAATCTTGGAAGGTAAACTTACTTGGAATTTATAGATATCATTAGACCAAGGACTTTGAAATGAGATCATGAAGAGTTTCCTTATTAGGAGAAAAGAAGGCACAAATCGATGAAAGCCACATAAAGATGGGGCTAGATATTGGAGTTGTGAAGCCTTAAATCAAGGAACCTCAAGGGTTGCTGGCTATTCCCAGAAACTATATGCATCTATTTCTTCAAACATAGCTTACCTCCAGACCTCTGCATATACCATTTCAACCTTGCATATACAATTTCAACAATTGCTTGCCTTTCTTCTGGCTAACTGACACTGCTCTGCCTCCAAAAGCCTGTCTTGCTTCTTTGGTTCAGATTGCATGTGTATTCCCATCCATTCAACTATGTGTCAATAGTTTTCAAGTGTTAAATTCTAAATTTCACAAAACCTGGCTGTGTCTGAATTGTTCATTGTACTCTCAACAGCAAATAAATGACAGAAATTCAGTAAGTACTTTTTGATTGAATAATTTTTGAAACTTCTTTTCTATATATGTTGATAAATGCACCTATCAAAGAAAAGTACTAGAAACATTGTACTGTCTCCCTGGTGTTAAAAAGTGAAAGAATAAGACTCAAAATGTACAATAGATATTATGAAAGTAAAAGGAGAAGAAACTGCTCAAAAAGAAAGAACAACTGAGATGAAGGAAAGGATAAAAGAAAAAAGGGGGGGAAATATATCTATAAACACACACACACACACACACACACACACACACATATATATATATATATATATATATAGAGAGAGAGAGAGAGAGAGAGAGAGAGAGAGAGATGGTAGATAATTATACTACCAATCTGTTAGCTCATCAAAAAGACCTGAACAACAGCATAAGCCAAATATACCTTGTAGGTGAATATGGAGAACACTGCACCCAACAGCAGCAAAATACTCATTCTTTTCAAGTGCACACAGAAAAATCTTATACACACAACATTCTAAGACACAAAGTAAGTTTTAAATATAAGAAAATTCAAATCATTATAAGTACCTTTGGTCACAGTAGAATGAAATAGGAAATCAATAACAACAAAAACAGGTAAATTCACAAACACACAGTAATTAAACAACACACTCAAATAAATATTAGGTCAAAGAGTAAATCAAAAAGAAATTGGAAAATATTTTGAGGAAAATAATCAAACAGGATGAAATGTATAGAATGTTGAAAAAGTCTTTTAAAAATCTTATTGCCATAGAATAATATTGAAGAAAGATCTCAAACAAAAAAAAATTGATTCTCAAAAATAGGAAAAGAATAAACTAAATACAAAATATAGCAGAAAGAAGGGAATAATAAAGGTTAAACCAGAAATACATGTTATAGAGAATAGAAAAATAACTTTTAACTGGAAAAAAAACTAACTGGCTTTCCTTAAAAAATATACAAAGCAGTTGGACATGGTGGTGGGGCTGGGCTGAGGCAGAAGCTTGCTGTGAGTTCAAGGCCAGCCTGGGCTATATAGCAAGTTCAAGCCCAGGCTGCAAGATAGAGACCCTGTCACCAATAAATAAGTAAATAAATAAATAAATATAAAGTAATAAACTCTTAATTAAGAAATAAAATCAGAAATGAAAGAAGTGACACTACAAATGAACCCATAAATAAAAGGATCGTAAATTGTATAAGTAATTTTACACCAACAAATTGAACACCTACAAAAGTTGATTTAGAAAAAAATGAAATCTGAGAAAATTAACAAACTGGAATACTGAAAGAATTTTCAAAAACTAACCAAGAAAAGCCCAGAATACATAACTTCACAGGTGAATTCCAGCAAATGCTTAAAGAAGTAATAGCAATCCTTCTGAAACTTTTTCAAAAAGGAGAATAGGGAGCACTTACAAACTGATTCTATGAAGCTAGTACCATTTAATACCAAACAGACACCATAGGCAGATAACTGACCTGATGAATTTAAATGCGAAAATCTTCATCAAAATTCCAACACACTGTATTGAACAGCACATTGAAAGGATCACACACCATGATCTAGTTGAATATATCCCTGGGATGCAAGAATAGCTCAAAATACACTAAGCAACCAATAAATGCAACACATTAAAACAATGCAGAATAAAAATCACATGGTCAATACATGAAGAAAAAATTCGGCAAAATCCAATATTGTTTCATAATGAAAATTCTCCACAAATAAATAGAAAGAAATTTGTTCATACAATAAAGATCATTTGTGAAAAAGCCACAGCTAACATTTCTCCTTGAGATCAGGAAGAAGGCATGGATACCTACTTTTGCCTCTCTAAAAGTATTTTCTACAGTCTTAGAATTCCCAGCTACAATAATCAGACAAGAAAACAATAAAATTAAAAAGCATGGGGAAAGTAAAACTACTTGTACCAATAGATAATATGATTTTATATGCAGAAAACACTTCAGAAACTTAGAATAAGTGGATTCAGTAAAGCTACAGAATATAAAATGAAGGTATAAAAATCAATTGTGTGTTTATACACTGGCAGTGAGCAACTTGAAAGAGTAAGAAAACCCTTCAAGAAAGCAATTTCATTTACAATAATATCAAAAAGAATAAGACACTTAGGAATAAACTTAATCATGACTTATATACTAAACACTATAAAATGTTGATGAAAGAAATTCTACAAAAAATAGAAAGACAGTGTTAATCATATGCTAAATTATGCATACTTCTGAAGTAATGTATAGATTCAATGCAGTTTCTATCAAAATGTCCCTATGATATTGTTTTATAGGGAAAAAATTCTAGAGTGCCTTTGTAACAAGACTGTGAATATCCAAAGCAATTTTGAGCAAGAAAAATAAAATTCCTAATGTCAAAATAGACTATGAAGCTACAGTAATCAAAACTATATAGTACTGACATAAAAACATACATAAAGACTGATACAGCAGAATACAGAACCCAAAAATAAAGTCACATGTATAAATGTTGATTGATCTTTGACAAAGTTATCAAGAATATATACAAGTCTAAGAGTAGTTCCTTTATAAATGGTGGTAGGAAAATTGGATGTCCACAACTAAAGAATGAATGTAGACCCTTTCTCACCATATAGAAACATAAACCCAAAACAGATTAAGTGCTTAAATGCAAAACCCAAAACAATACTGTTAGAAGAAAACATAGTTAGAAGGTACCCAGACACTTGCCTGGGCAAATGAATTCTTGGAAATGACACCAAAAGCTCAGGCATAAAAATAAACAGGATTCCAACAAAACTCAAGTGCAAGTTAAAGCACCTATGCACTCCAAAGCAAACAATCACAAAAAGAAAATGTAACCTACAGGAATAGCTAAAATATCTGTAGATCATACTTTGATATAGTTAATATTCAAAAATATTAGAAATTCTTATAGTTCAGTAGAAAAACAAGTTTAAAAGCAAATTTTCAGTAGACAAAAAAACCTAAATATGCATTTTTCTGAAGATCATGTACAAATGGCAAACGGGTGTATTAAAACATAATCAGCATTGAGAGTTGGAGATCTACATTCCGTTTTTTGAGTTCCTGGGGAGCTTCTGGGACACTGGACTGGGTCCAGCGGATTGCAGGTCCTCAGTCAGCCATGCTCCGCGGTCTTATTTCAGTCCAGGAGTCAGGAACCTTACTCGAGGACTCTGGGCTCAATTGGGCTGGCCTGGGAACAGCTTGCAACCAGCACTGCCAGATGCAGAGTTCATATCCACACCCCTAGGACAGGGGATTATACCCCAGGGCCTCTGTCGGCCCCAGTTCTCCATGCCCAGCTTCTGCATCTCAATTAAGAAAGCCAAGAATCTGTAGAAAGGTGGAAATTGCCTGAGGTGAGTTCCGGTGACCTGGGAAAAGTTGGAGATCTACATTCCGGCTTTTGAGTTTCTGGGGAGCTACCGGGATGCTGGACTGGGTCCAGCAGATTGCAGGGCCTCAGTCAACTACTCTCAATGGCCTTGTTTCAGTCCAGGAGGCAGGGACCTTGCTCGAGGACTCTGGGCTCAATTGGGCTGGCCTGGAGACAGCTTACAACCAGGACTGCAAGCTGCTGAGTTCATATCCACACACCTAGGAGTGTGCCCTGGGGGTTTCTCTGGCCCCAGTTCCCCACACCCTGCTTCCACCTCTAAATTTAGGGGGCCAAGTACCTGTAGAGGAGCTGAGACTGCTCCAGTAGCTGAGGGTGCAGGAGGAGATTTGCAACACACCCAGAGGAAGTTTTAGAACAATACTCAAACCAAGGACATAAAGAAAAATGACAAAAGGAAAGACCAAAAGGCAGGCTCAAATCACCAGCCCATCCCAAGAAAGCCTGGGAGCCATGTACATAGAAGAAAATAGAAGCCATGCACCTGAAATGACTGAAATGATATCAACTGAAATAAAGAAGCAACTAGGGGAAACTATGGAGAAATTCAAATTAGAAACAATTGCCCAGGTAAAAGAAGAAATGATAAAAGTAGTGAAAGAAATAGTGAACACAGCTAAAAAATTAGAGGAACAAAGCAAACAGATAAAAATCCCTGAATAAACACTATAAGAAACAAACAGAATGCATAAAGCAGATTAGAGATATACCAGAAATAAAAATTCTATTGAAAGCTTTAAAAACCAACTCAATGAAACTGAAGATAGAAATTCAGACCTCAAAGATAAGATTGCAGCTAGTGAACAGGAAACAAAAGATCTTTTAAAAATAACAAAGAATCAAGAAATAACAATCTAACAGCTGCAAGATGATGCAAACAAAAATAATATAAGATTAATAGGGGTAAACGAAAAAGAAGGGAACAGCCAAAATGATATCAAGAGGATATTTACAGAAGTAATAGCTTAAAACTTCCAAAACATGAGAATGGAAACGGACATTTGGATTAGTGAAGCATATAGAACTCCAAATAGCCATAACCAAAATAAAACTACACCCAGACACATAATAATCACCATCCCAGAAACCCACCATAAGAACAGAATACTAAAAGCTGTTAGAGAGAAAAGAGAGATCACCTATAAAGGAAAACCTATCAAAATCACAGCAGACTTCTCAACACAAACAATGAAGTCAAGAAGAGCATGGAGTGAAGTATTTCAGATCCCAAAGGAAAACCACTTCCAACCCAGACGGACGTACCCTGCAAAACTGTCCTTCAAAATGGATGGAGAAATAAGATACTTCCATGACAAAGAACAGCTGAAAAATTTCATGACGACCAAACCACCCTACAAGGAATACTGAAAGATATTCTAGATATATATAGGATAAACCCACCAAGCAAGGTAGACAATCAAATAGAATGGAAAGCTAAAGATACAACAGCAGAAAGATAACATATCAACAATAAACCAATATATAACAGTTACAACCATTAATGTAAATGGCCTCAACTCACCAATTAAAAGAAACAGACTGGCAGAATGGATCAAGAAACAACATCCAACCATATGCTGTCTACAAGAAACCCATCTAACCCAAAAGGACACTCATAGAATGAAAGTCAAGGGATGGAAAACAATACTTCATGCAACAAGAAACCAAAAAAAAGCATAGGTAGAGTAGCAATCCTGTTTGCAGACAATGTGAACTTCAAACCAAGAATGATCCAAAGAGATAAAGAAGGTCACTACATACCAGTTAGGGGAAAACTTCAAGAGGAAGAGATAACAATCTTAAATATATATGCACCAAATTCCAGAGCACCCAGCTATACAAAGCAAATATTAACAGAAATAAATAATCAAATAAGCAATAACACAATTATAACAGGAGATTTTAACATGCCATTGACACAGAGGGACAGATCAACTAGACAGAAAATCAGCAAAGAAATAACAGAACTGAATCATACCTGTGAACAAATGGATTTGATAGATATATATAGAGTTTTCCATCCAACAACATCAGAATATACATTCTTCTCAGCAGTACATGGGACTTTCTCTAAAATAGACCATATACTAGCCCACAGAACATATTTAAGTAAATGCAAAAGAATTGAAATTATCCCATGCATGCTATCAGATCATAGTGCCATGAAAGTAGAAATTAATGATAAAAGCAACTTGCAAAAACCCCACAAACACATGGAAACTGAGTAATACACTCTTGAGCAATCAGTGGGTCACAGAAGAAATTAAAGAAGAAATTAAACAATATCTACAAGCACATGAAAATACAAACACAACTTACTGGAATTTGTGGAATGCAATGAAAGCAGTCCTGAGAGGAAAATTTATTACATTGAGTTCCCACATCAGGAAGACAGAACGAACACAAATAAACAACCTGATGCTACAACTCAAACATCTAGAAAAAGAAGAGCAAGCCAAGCCCAAAGCCAAACGAAGGGAGGAAATTATAAGAATTAGAGCAGAAATTAATTCAATAGAGACTAAGAAAATAGTACAAAGGATCAATGAATCAAAGAGTTGGTTCTTTGAAAGAATAAATAAAATTGATAAGCCCCTGGCCAACCTTATTTTAAAAAAGGAAAGAAAATACTCAAATTCATGCAATAAGGAATGAAAAAGGTGAAATTACTACAGACTCAGTGGAAATACAGAAGATCATCAATACCTATTTCGAAAACCTCTACTCTCATAGGTTTGATAACACTGAAGAAATAGACAGATTCCTAGATACATATGAACTACCAAAGCTGGATCAGGAAGATGTAAAACTGCTGAATAACCCAATTTCTATTAATGAACTTGAAAATGTAATTAAGACCTTGCCAACAAAGAAGAGCCCAGGCCCAGATGGATTCACTGCAGAATTCTACAAGAAATACAAAGAAGACTTAATGCCGAAACTCCTCAAACTCTTCAATGAAATTGAAAGGGAAGCAATTATTCCTAAGTCATTCCTGGAGGCAAATATTACTGTAGTACCAAAACCAGAGAAAGACCCAACTAAAAAAGAGAACTATAGGCCAATCTCCCTAATGAACATAGATGCAAAAATTCTCAATAAAATATTGGCAAACAGGATGCAGCAAATCATCATGAAGATTATTCACCCTGACCAAATGGGATTCATCCCAGGAATGCAGGGATGGTTCAACATACGCAAAACAATAAATGTAATCCACCATATCAATAGAGCCAAAAGCAAGAACCACAAGATCATCTCTATAGATGCAGAAAAAGCTTTTGATAAGGTCCAACACTCATTCATGATAAGAACCTTACAGCGAATTGGAATAGATGGTCTTTACCTCAATATGATAAAGGCCATCTATGACAAACCTACAGCCAGCATCATATTAAATGGTCAAAAACTGAAAGCCTTTATCTTAAAATCAGGTACAAGACAAGGATGTCCCCTGTCACCACTGCTATTCAACATAGTACTGGAAATACTAGCCAGAGCAATTAGACAAGGGAAAGAAATAAAAGGAGTAAAGATAAGAAAAGAGGAAGTTAATTTATCATTATTTGAAGATGACATGATACTTTACATAGAAGATCCCCAAAATTCCATTGAAAAACTCCTAGATATAATAAATAAATTCAGCAAGCTAGCTGAATACAAAGTCAACACTCAAAAATCAATAGTATTCCTATACACTAACAACAAAAATACTGAAAGAGAGATAAGAGAAGCCACACCCTTCACACTAGCATCCAAAAAAATGAAATACTTAGGAATTAATCTCACAAAAGATGTAAAACAGCTATACAAGGAAAATTAAAATACCCTGAAAAAGGAAATCAAAGAGGACCTCAGAAAATGGAAAGACATCCCCTGTTAAGGATAGGAAGAACAAACATTGTGAAAATGGCCATTCTCCCAAAATTACTATACAGATTCAATGCAATCCCAATCAAAATACCACGAACAAACCTCACAGATCTAGAGAAATCACTCCTAAAATTCATCTGGAACCAGAAGAGACCTAGAATAGCAAAGGTGACTCTAAGCAGCAAAGGCAAGGCAGGAGGCATTACAATCCCTGACTTGAAATTATACTACAAAGCTATAGTAATAAAATCAACATGGTACTGGAATAAAAATAGACCTAAAGATCAATGGAATAGATTGAAGATACAACCACAACCACAAACTCACTCAACCACCTTATCTTTGATAAAGAGGCCAAACATGTTCTCTGGAAGAATGACAGTCTCTTCAACAAATGGTGCTAGAAAAATTGGCTATCCATATGCAGAAGACTAAGACTAGACCCATGCTTATCACCATGTGCTAAACTAAAATCTAAATGGATCAAAGATCTAATATTAAAACAGAAATACTAAATCTGTTGGAAGACCAAGTAGGTAAAAACCTCGAAGATATAGGGGTAGGTAGAGAATTCATGAACAAGAATCAAAGTACACAGGAAGTACTTCCCAGAATCAATAACTGGGACCACATCTGCATGTCAAAAGAGGTTTCTAGCAGAGTGAAAAGAAAACCCACAAATTGGGAAAAAATCTTCATGGACAGCTCCTCAGACAAAGGACTTCTGTCTAGAACTTATAAAGAATTAAAAAAAATCAGACCCTCGAAATTCAAAGACCCAATCCAAAAATGGGCATCTGAAATGAATACACAGTTCTCAGATGAAGAAATACAAATGGCAAATAAATACATGA
>PVJX010016034.1:0-41184 GCA_004027295.1 Dolichotis patagonum | reverse complement strand
TTTCTGTGGCTCCAATGTTGGAGGTCTCAATATTTTACATTTTATCCATTCTAGTAGCTATCAGGTGGTAGTCACTGTGATTTCCATGTGCTTTTACTAAGTGGCTAATGATGTGAACACTTTTCAATATGTTTATTTGCATATAGTGTTTTGTGAACAATTTGTTTGAATGCTTTGTCCATTGTACTGTTTTTGTCTTATGGCTGAGTTGTAGGAATTCTTCATATATTGAGTAGAATTCCTTTCTCAAATGTTACTTTGATTTTTTTTTCTAGTATGTGGCTTGGTGCCTTATTTTTGCAACAATATTTTTGTAGCAAATTTACCTGATTGCCTCTTTCTTTCTTTCTTTCTTTCTTTCTTTCTTTCTTTCTTTCTTTCTTTCTTTTTTTCTCTTTCTTTCTTTCTTTCTTTCTTCCTTCCTTCCTTCCTTTTTTCTTTTTTCTTTTTTCTTTTCTTTCTTTCTTTCTTTCTTTTTCTTTCTTTCTCTTTTTTCTTTCCTCCCTCACTTTTTCTGTCCTTCCTTACTCCCTTCCTTCCTCCTTCTTCCCTTCCTTCCTTTTTCCTTTCTTCCTTCCTTCCCTCCTTTCTTGCACTAGCAACTAAACCCATGTTCTCCTTACCTAGAACCATCCCTTATTCTTTTTTGCATTTTCATTTTTTGAGACAGGATTTAGCTAAGTTTTCCAGGCTAGGCTTGAACTTGCTGTCCTCCTGCCTTAGCGTTGCAGAGTGCTAGAATTACAGACTTGTGCCAGCATACCCATGCCCACCCATTCTACTTTTTCAAAATTAAGCAAAGTTCATAGTTTACACTACCTTACATTACTTCCAAGGTGAGTCACTTTGCTTTTGTTACAAGTTTTCCTCAACTAGATAATTACTTTTCCTCTCAAATGTATAACTAAATAAACCCATGTATGTGACGCTGGTTGCATGCAAAGTGATGAATGTAAATCTGGTAGCATTCAGAGTGATGAGGAGGGTTTTGAGGCCGCTCTTGGGAATGAGTGCATGTGCACATGGACATGCTGGTACTGGGCACTCATAGTTACATTAAGGGTCAGCTACTTCTTCAAAGAAAACATATGAGTGAAGCAAAGGTAGAGATAGCAAGGATCTCAGATGTATTTTTCTGTTAGCAGTTAATTTTAGAATCTAAATGTTTGTTTGTTGGTACTAGGAATCAAACTCATGAACTCACGCTTGCCAGGAAGATGCTGTGCCATTGAGCCATATCCTCAGCCCTGGAATCCATATTTTCATAAACTCTTATTTTAATATTTTGTTAAATATTAAATTTCATTAATATTTAATTCTCATTAAATATTTTAATATTTAATATTTTGGGAGACTAGATGTGAATTTTATCAGCCTTGTCTGCACCTGTTCATATTTAAAATATTAAAAAGAGATATCTGGAAGTCAACTCTAAGAAACTCTTAATTAACCATTTTCCCCTGGACTTCTAATATTGAAAAATATTTCACAAGTCACAAATATCCTGCATTTTAAAAACAGTCATGAATTATATATATGCATATATATGTATATATGCATATGTATTGTATATATATGCAGAGATAGAAAATATATATGCAATATATATGTAGATATATATATATGTTTTAGATTTTCACCTCTGTTACAGATGGTTGTTATTATTACTGTCATATGATGTCATATATATATGCATATATCTGTATATATATGCTTATATATATTCATCAAGGAAAGCACATTTGTTACAATTTTAGAATTTGGCTGTACAAAAAGTTTCAGCTTTGAATTGCAGAAAAGTGACTGACAGCACATCCTTCACTCCTGGCATCAAGAACTGTAATTTCCAAATCATTTTGACAACACATCCATCAATTAAAAGAATAGGTCAAGGCAAGCCACTTAGAGACCTCTCCTGATTCTCAGGATCTATCTGCATTCTGCCATAAACTTTTCCTACTCCTCACCTCCTTTGTCCTTTGGTATTCATTCTTCAATCTCAGGAGACACAAACTCATTATCTTTGACATCTAGCAGGTCTGGAGCTATATTTCTACATCACTTTGGAGGTTGCACCAAGATCCTTGGAAGGAGGTAAGAGTTTGTTTTCGTTTCATAGCACCATGAAATATTTTGACTAAATTCTTGATTGTGAGTCATTTATACAATCAACAATTGTCATCTGTCATTAACTGGTTTCTTATGCCTTTTTTTTTTTTGGTTGCTTGAGCCATGCTAAAAGTGGAGAGCAGGGAAGATTGGGATATATTCACATTTAGGTTTCTTTAATGGGACTTTTAAATTTTTGCAGGAAAGGCCTTATATTCCTGTTTTATATATACTGCATTTAGACTTACTTTTAAACTGGTTGTTGTTACTTGTGTTCCTTTTTTGACTTATTTGACAGGTATGAGATGACTTGTTGTCTTATTTTAGAAAGCTGTTTAGAATGGCTTTTTTGAATTTCTAAATTTTTAGATGTTTCTGAGATAGGGGATAGGTTTTAGAATTTCACCTCTGTTACAGATGGTTGTTATTATTACTGTCAGCAAAAAATAATATGCTTCTCTTTACAATCCTGAAAATCTTTTATTCCTTTTCAATTAGAAACTTCTGAACCCATAGAAAATGAGTTCGTCTCTAATGAAAGCACAGATTGACATTCTTTTATAGATTACATAAGGGAATCAGAATTGGAAGTCATCAAGGAAGGCACACAGTAGTTTTGGTTGACCTAGTGTCTGGACAGGGGTTCCTCGTGGGACTGGAGGAGAGAGACCCATTTGGGTTCTTTTAGTGTTGGTTTTCTGCTTGGCAGTTGGAATCATTGGTAGCTTTTATGTTCAAAGGCATGTTTTGCAAAAGACTGGAAACCCACTCTGAGGAAACTTTTGGTCTTGTCATTCTGCTTTGAGATGGTTAGTATTTAATTCTTATGCCATGTATAGAGTCACTCTTCTGTTCTTTCCCCATTGCTCTGCCCCTGAGATATAATGTAATTTACCACAGCAAGGTTTTATCCAAGGCATTTGTCTGTGTCTGCTGAATTCTAAGACCAAATTTCCAGGATGAGTTCCTCTTCTTGCAACCTTTCTAGAGTGAAACTGATCTTTACTTATCTGTAGGCCATATTCTAAAAACAGACTTAATACTCAGACTCTCCAAGAATAAATGTAAAAGTTTCAGTCCAAATTTATCTGCCTTTAAATACTTAGGCAGAACTGGAAGTTAACTCCTTTCATTTTCCTCTCCCCTCAAAAATGATGTTGTTGGCTCTAAATAAAGGCTAGTAGTTTTCTGAAGCTGTTGGTTTCAGGCAAGAGCCTAAGGTGGTATCTTCTATGGTCTATTGGCCATTTCAGAACTTTATAAATACAGTGATCAATTCATTAGAAAGAAGCAAATCCCCCCCCATGAGCCTGCCCCTAGAGAGAAGAAGCCATCCCCACCATGAGCCAGTCAATGAGAGCCTAGAGGAGAAGCCATGCATCCGGATGAGCCCACTGCCACAGACCCAGAGGAGAAGAGGCAACACCACTGGGGTTCCACTGCCATCGTGCAACATCTGTGAGCAGCTGCCTCACACCTCTTTGCTTCCCTGGGAATCTCAGACGGGAGGAACCAAGGTGCCTAGCCCAGTCCTCTGTACTTCAGCATGACTGGTAAAGAAATAAGAGTTTGTTGGTTGTACCATACACTTTAAGGTGCTTGGTATCTACATAAGATAATAAACTTAAACCTACTACTCCCATTATAAAACTGATGCAACTGATCTTCTCTTTTGAGTGTTTAATCACTGAGGTTTGGAGAACAGAGCTAAAGGGATAATTAAGTGAAGAGGACCCCCTCCCCAATATTTTAGACCTGGCCCTTCAATGTCAACAAGAATGTAGGACATGAAGGGACATTTTCTACAAGACTCTACAACTTTGGTGAGTCATCAGTCTCCTGAACAGGTAGATTGTTAGACCCAAGAGAACAGGAGTCAATCAATATACAGTGTGCCAGAAAGAAGGATCACCAAAGGGCGAAAAGTTTCCCATGCTTTCACAGGAAACTACACAGTCAAGCAAGACTGTGACCCATTTTGGTGGCTGACACTGACAGAGGAACTGAGAGGCTCTGCACATAGTTTCAAAAGTAATGCCCAAAGGTCAGCATTGACTGACCCTGATAGATAGTAAGAGGTGAATTTTGATTAACACAGGTCTCACTTTAATTTGGACTTAAGCTCTCCACATAACAGTATAAAAAAGATATATAAAAGTAATGCCATAATAATAAAGGCTAGTTACAGAAAGGGGACTCCAATCACTGACCCTTGCTCTCACTTTTCAGGTACGTCTGTAGCTGACCATTGTTATAGTTCAGTGACATTAAAAAACTACAATGGAAACTCTTAAAGCTCAGCAAAACTTTGAATTCCTTAACTAAAATTTTCTTTCAAAAACACCAAATGCTCCATATTTTTACAACCAAATTGGAGGGGCTGGTGACAAAGAAATATTAAATTTATAGATGATCTCAGTCAGTACAGATGCCTAAAAGCCAGCCGGTTACACTCACTATTCCAATCCCTTAAGAGAAGTTTCTGGACATGACTCTTTTCCCCCACTCTGCCTTTCCATTCTAGTGCTCATGCTTTGATTATGTATGCTTTAAGCTCTTGGAAGCTCTTGGAAAAATTTGTTTATTTGTGCCTAGAGGTTGTCAAACTCCAAGTGATTGTACAGATGGAACCAATAAATGTGCCAGACTCCTGTTACTGGTATCTGCTAGATAGACCTTGTAAAGGGAGCTCATAACTGCTCAGTCCCAACATGACTTATATCCAAGGTCCATTAGATTAGCTCTTGGGGAAAACCTCCGACTCAGGCTCCCTTATATTAACCCTTCTCAGCTCAAAGTAGCTAGGTTAAAACTTTGCCCATTCTCCCCTAATCACAGTTAGAGATTCCTCTTCAGACGGTGTAGCATTGTAGTAGCTAAGTTAGAGAGAAATTCTTATGCAATCAGAGAGGGACTGGTCTCTCAAGCAAGTCAATGAAAGGCAGAGACATCAGAACTGTGGCTAAAGGTGCATCTGATGGAGGCAAGGACAAGATTACAGCCACAATGGCCTAACATACTTCCCAAAGGGGTGAATGGAAACTTGAGATTATATTGTAATTGGTACCACACAATCCATTAAATCCAGATATATATCAGAACCTTGAGTGGGTGACCAGAACAACTAGACCCATCCTTTCCCCAAAACATTCCTGTTTTAGAAGTCATAGACAATCAAAGTTAATGATGTCATCCATATGCCCTTCCTACATGCCCTGCTTCGTCACTGAATCAGTATTAGCCAATCAGCTATACCAGTAATCCTATAGGTTGATCATAGTTTGGCCTATGTTGTATGTACATTTCTGATTTTGCTGTATAAATACCCCCTCAAAAAGGGCCTCAGCGGCAACCCACTTTCTGTTTCTTAGGAGCTATTAAACATTTACTACTACTAGACTCCTTTATCCTTTGGAATTCACTCTGCTATTTCAGGGGACATGAACTTGACACAACTGACATAGAGCAAGTTGCGAGTTACATTTCTCCTATATCATCATGACACAAATTTTAAGCTCTTCTGGGGCACTTACCATTCTATCTTAGACTAAGCTGTTTATGTGTGTCTCCACAAAGAGGGTCTCATTTTCCTGAGAACAAGAATTATCTTGGGGTGTCCAAGACAAGAGCAAAGTAATCCCACCCCTGGCGTTGTTCTTTCTGGTCTCAAGAGGGATACTTCAGCCTGCATGGGGTCATACTGTTTTGGAACAAAAGAGAGAGACCCACTGGTTTCCTATCCTTTTCTCTCTATTCCCACTGTTTGGCTACACTGGATTGGATATTGCCATAGTAACCAATAGTCACAGAAGACAGACCATGACCTACCGGACCATTAGCTACAGAGACTTGAGAACTGAAGATTCTGTCACATCTCCTGTTAATGTTCCAGGATTGGCAGTGGAATTTTTCCCCAAAGCCTTCCATTTTTCCCCTTTTGAAACTTCCTGTGTTGACAGGGATTTTTGTATTGGCTCTTCAGCTCCAAGAGATGTTCATTCCTTAGCAGCAACCTCTCTGACACATAGTAATGCAATTCTCAAACCAAATCCACCTGGATCTCTCTAGGAGCTCTTTTCCATGTGAAGACTCCCTCATCCTGTGAGGACATCATCCCTCTTGAAAACATGATTTCCAGTGTATGTTCTTTGGGTGAACTTATCCCTCCTATCCAAGACATGTGGGGGACTGAAGGGAGAAATAAATGGCCCATACTACAAAATATACTTCAAGACAACTCACAACAGATCTACAAAGTAGGTATTAGCATGGTCTGGGCAAATGACAGTGACTTTGAAAAATCAACCGCTCATGAAAGTCTATGTGGCGGTTAGAGGTTACTGGACAGATGCCCCAAAGACAAAACAAACTTACTGAAGGAAGACTGAATAGTCTCCTGGAACTACTGAACACATTTCAGGGTGTTCACATGGATAATGGAGAAATCCAAAAGGATGACAATGAAAACCAAAACACTGACAAAGAACCACAAAAATGTTTAGAGAAAGAAGAAAGATGATGACAGGGTTTATTTGAACTTGCTCTGGTAGTAGGCCTCTGACTGAGCAGCTATAGCCCCTCATACCTGGGATGTCACTCATCAGGGACACTAGGATTGTCGAAACTCACCCACCTGCAAACCATCAGAAAACAAAGATGTCGATCCTTTCACAGATCTGCCTGCAACGCTTAAGGGACTGGAACGTGTCAAGCAGCAGCAGCAGCCATAAATCAGGCATCGCAGAGACCTCGACCTCCTCAGCACAGCCAGAGGAGGGTGCTCCCAAACCACAGACCACTGTGATTCTGAACGTGGGGCAGGTTTCCACTGACTGAAGAAGGTGGTCCTTTCCACTCAATGCAGAAGAAAAGGTCCTGAGCAGGCCACCAAGAACTGCCCTCTGCAACCACTAAAGAGAAGATGATGACTTAAAAGCAAAAGGATCCAGCCTTGAATAATTAGGACAACCCCCAGATCCCCACATTTGCATACTATGCACTACCCTTTCTTCCAAAATACAGATAGGTTTACTATCTCAGTAAAGCAAATATTCATGTTAAAAAGGCATAACCATTATAACTATACCTACTGATAAACTTTACATTATTTAATCTACTATGTAATGGTATATAATATACTTCTAATATGTTGGCTTTAAAATGTTATGGATTTATATACAAAGTACATATTAAAAAGCATAAGACATAGATGAAACAAATACTATATTTTTAACTAGTTTTTTAGTATGAATACAGTCAGGCTGATCTCCCTAAACATATTAGTAATGATACTTTTCAGTGTACAAAATTAGGGACTATGTTTCATCATTTTTTAAAATCTCTTTTTAGTTATTTATGATAAAGTAAATGAATGGAGTGGTTTTAAGTTCTTTTTCTGTGACTCCTGTTATAGTTGAAAATGATAGCTTCAAAAGAAGGAATAAAGATGTTAATGGTTTTTATTACAGAATCATAATTCATTTTCAAATCCATCCATTAATTATATAAGAATTTTTATTGGAACTTGATTTTACCAATTTCCATCACCTCTGATATCATTTAGTCTATTAAGTAATATGAAGGTTTAGTTTCAATAAATTCTTTAGTTGGGGGATTTTTACAACAGGTTAGAAAAGCAAGAATCAGAATGCTTAGACTAAAACACAAAAAGTAACAAAGTTTTGAATCTACTGAAATATAATGAATATGTTCTGCATAGAGAACAGGGCAAAAATAGTCATATTTTTACTGTGTAGTTATCAACAGCAAACAATTTTAAATGTACAGGGATGAGAATTTTAAAGAGACATGTTCTCATATATTTTCAGAAGCAAGCCACTTAATGACTAAAATGTTTCCATTTTTAAAATACTTTCTATAGCATAAAAATCTCTTTGAGAAGCAGTTATTTTCTCAGTTATTATTAAAATACCAAACTGTGATTTGAAAGGACAACACAGATACATGGTTGACTAAACTCTCATGATAGGAGGAGTAGAAATATAATTTTTGACATTTATTATGTATAGACTGTTGATATTATCTTTAGAGTCCTAGCCCTTTAAAAAGTCCATTTGGCCAGTTTTTAAGCTTAGATCAAATACTTATTATGGTTCAGAAAGCCCACTAACCACACCATTATAAAAACTATATGTAAAATATTGGACTCACCCAATGAAGGTACTGGTGTTCATCCACACTGCATATATTCATAAAGTTTAATTTCTTTTTATTTTTGTATATAATAAGCATCACTAGAATTCAAGTATCTTGTAGAATTTTCTTCTCCTACCTCTTGGACTACACTGCACAGCCTACAAGGCTGTACGTCCTCCTTTGGAGACCACAGAGTAGATCATTTTTATTGAGAAATAAAGAACTCCTCATTTTTAGCCCCAGTTCATGCCACCACAGCTTGGCCAGATGACTGCTTCCTCTAACAAGATTTCACCTTAGTCTTCATAGACTTTTGGCTTTATATTGAAATCTAGCACTATGAAATCACATTTCCAGTGTTAATTTTCTTATTGCCCATGTCACATGAAAAGTTGAACAGAGGAGAGATTTGAGCTGCAATATATATTGAGAGGGATCAAGAAATGAATGAGATTGATGGAGCTTTGGCAGGCACGAATGGCAAGGTAGTGTTATTTTTTCCAGTGAGATTTTTGTCTTCTTGCTTCTTGGGCTTAAGGATTAAAGATAACAAAAACACTCAACTCAAATGAAGGTCTTAGAAATAGTCAATGTTGTAGTCAGAGGTTGCAAGGAGAACAATTACACACAGGACACAAAATTTATACTATTATTTATAATGGTCACCCAGAGTTAGATACAAGAAAGTTCAGAAAATCTGTCCACAACACTAAAGACCTAGAAAATCCAGCTGAGGACCTGGATCCCATAGCAATGTCTTGCATGAGTCCAGCTGAAGACCTAGAGCTCGTGACAATGCCTTCTGTGAGTCTGACTGGAGGCTTAGAGCCCATGACAATGACTCATGCAAGTATGTTTCATGGATCTGTGCCAGGAATGCCCAAAGGTTAGTGGTGGAAGCTAGAAATTCTGTGCCAGCAGGATGAAGGATCTGTGCCAGTACGTCTAGAATTCTACACTGGAGCCAAGAAGCAATGTTCAAAATAAAGAACAGGGCTCTTCCAAAAAGTACCATAGCCATCCTCAATGACAACAAGGTCCTACGCTCCTTCCATAGTAATAGCTGAGTTCATAATAGCAGAGTGAGCATGACAAGCTCCTCCAGGAGAACCAATGGCTCCAAACAGCAACACTTAGAAGAACCCACCATGCTACTCTTCCTCTCCAGGTCCGCTCTGCATGCTGGCAACAATCCTCAGATGGGTCGTCCACACTCTGCACCACACTGATTCAGCTCAGCTAGTGTTTCCATTGACTGCCAGTCACCAATCCACTTCAGTTAATTTCTACATTACATAATTGTGCAGCTTTTGTTCTGCAGAGCAAATCCTATTTACAAAGAAAATATTCTTTGTCGTGTAGTATAATGGTTACAGTAACTATGCAGTTTTATGTCTTTGCTGTGGTACATGTGATCTTTAGTGATTTAGGATCTCTGTGTTGTAATCCAGTTTGTTACAAAGGAAACGACTTCATACTTGATATAGAAACAGTCCTGCCAGTGGTCTAAGAAAAGCGATTTCTTATCAGTTCCAAATCATACCATACTGGTGAAAGCCAGAACTAAAGGCCATTCCTTATCAGAATAAAAATACATGGTTCATACATTTTTGTAGTCAAAAGGTACCCTATTTCACAGATGAAGAAAATGAAATCTCTACAGTTTATTTCCTCAGGATCACAGAGTTTATTAATGGTAGATTATCCTGGACTAAGAATCTTGAGTTCAAGGTCAGAATAATTTCTGTGAGGGTGCTCCAGCAATGTTTATTCATCTAGGCCAGAAGGCACAGACATCAGCTACATTCTGAAGTGACACAAAAGCATCATCAGTTACTTAAGCAGGTAGAATGCAGTGTCTCTGGCAGGGTCAAGCTGGGAAATATCTGTCTTCTATCAGTTGTGCCAGGAAGGTTCTCAATGGCAGTGGAGACTATGGAGAGCTGGTCCATGCATGCAGCACAGCATCACATCCCACTAGTGTGGCTGCAGAACTGCTGCATTTTACTTCCCTGCAGTATCCAGGGTTTGATCTGCTTTGGATTAACAGTATTACTGGACTTGACTGCAAAGGGACGAAGTGATGGAAAACAGATGGGCTAAGCCCCACTTTGTTCTATACACATTCCCTAAGGGTTTTCTGCTAAGGATTATGGAGTAAGATGTAGAATGTCTATATACATAATTGGAAATTAGTGCCTTTAAACTCCTTTTATCTGATGAAATCTAAAATAATCACTCATGATCCAAGTTATCACATTATCAGCAACATTCTTTTATGACATACATTACTCCATCCACCCTACACTAATCACCCTGCTCTCCCCATTGAACTCTACCTTATGGTGTCCACCTTCCTCTGCCCACCCTGGCTGTAGCATACACAGAGCTGTGTGCCAGTGCTATCTGTTCATTTCCAGCTCACAGACTATGCCTCCACTATGCCCTATGTGGCGTGGATTGTTTTTCCATTATTATGGTAACAATAACTTCAAAAGTCCATTCAAGACTTAAGACTTCTTGAAAAACAATTCTTCCATCATTTGATTAATTAGATTCTCAAGTTAACAATCTACCTGTGTAGTTTCAGACACATTCTGCAAAGAGGCTACGGCAACCACTGAACTTTTAGTATTACACAGAAAATGCTCAGTATTGCAGAATGCCTTTTATTCATTGAAGAAAGAATTGCTAAGTGAATCCAGGCAATGAAGTGAAATAAGAGAATATCAATTCAAGTAAGTTATGTGTGGCTTCTGATTTCTTTATGTTTATAATCTAACAGCAGGCAGACAAGCAACAACCTAGTAAGAGCTAGCCTGAGGACAGTTTGTGCAGAGTCTATGTTCAAGAACAGAGGTAACATCATTGCAGGCATCTGGAGAAGCCCTCGAGCAGGTACTTAGAAAGATTTTGTTAATCTCTGAAGCTTAGCTGTCTGTGGAAAACCCTTTGGAGCTGGTAAACTACTGTGCTATATTGGGTTCAAGATAGAGAATACAGAGTGGTGGACAAAGGCAAGGCTGTCAACACTGGGATACTCCAAATGACTACCTTAAAGAGTTGGGGAGAAATCAGTCATGGGCACAGAATTTTGAAGAGTGCTATCAACTACTAGTCTAAAGTCACTACCTAGGCTGAAAATGTTGTGTTTTCTGTTTGAATAACATCACATCAAAATACTAATATACAGTCTTCTGGTCTCAAAGATCTGTCAGTGATTCCATGTGGCAGCCATCTGGTGAGTGGTTTGGTGGCAGCCCTTGATGGTTAGAATATCATGGGCTCTTGTTCTCTCCAGTTCTCATGATTCCTTGCTCTCATGGTTATGATTTATATCTAGATACCCCCAATGTCTCACACTACCATAGATGAGATGTGGAGAGGTGATTGGATGATGGGAACGTGATTAGTCCGTGAATGAACATCTAGCTAAATGTCACATTGAGAAGTGAAGCCTGGTCAGGGAGAGTGGCTCACTGGGGCATAGCCTGAAAGGGTATATGTCCCTCTCACCTTCCTTGATTTCTCTCTCTCTCTCTCTCTCTCTCTCTCTCACGCGCGCGTGCGCGCCTTCCCACTGCCATACCATGAGCTGTTTCTCCTTGGCCATGCCCCTCTGTCATGCTACCTTGCCTTGGAGCCAGGTAATTATGAACTGAAACCTCAAAAAACTGCAAGCCAAAATAAACCTTTCCTCCTTACAGTTGTGGAGTGGTGTCTCAGCAATTAGAAAATAACTAAGACTCCCTAGTTATTGTTTTACCCCAGCCCATGTCTTATCCCTCGCCTTTTAAAATTTCTGTCCCTGGTTATTTCAATAAAAGATAAATCTAGGCACTGCGGTGAAGGGGCTTTGCGGGACACAGTTAAAGTCTCAAGTCAGCTGAATTCCGTGTCCAGGTTACCTATGTGGGTCTGATCTGACTGCATAAGCATGAGAAGGGCTTGCTTTTGGGATGGAGGGAAACAAATGAGTAGAAATGTGACTGGCCTCCAAGGGCAGAGATCAGACCCTGGCTGATTATCAGTAGGGAAACAGGGCCCTCAGTCCTAAAACTGCAAGTAACAACCAACTTCCAACAATCTGAATGAACTTGGAAGAGGATTCCTAGAGCCTTCAGATAAGAGCTCGGCCAACCTTCACCTTGATTTAACCTTGCAATGGACAGCCTTGGCTAGACCTCAGCCAATCTATTCAGGTCTCCAGGTGAACAGAACTGTAAGATAATGAATGAGTGTTGTTTTAAACCACTAAATGTGTGATAACTTGTTATACAATAATAGAAAATGAACACATGGACTTGGTGGAATCACTCAATTGTGGATTTGCATCCAGGATCGACATTTTATTTTCAGTATTCTCTAAAGAAAGCTCTTTAACTTCTTTCCCCATCATAGAATGAGTACATAAATATAACAAAGCCCATAAAGCTAATGAGAAGATTAACTGGGATAACACATTGTAGAACACTTAATTTAGTGTCTTAGTACATAATTAAGTGCTCAGTAAATAAATTAGCTCCCCCAAAATTCCTGTTTTATGAGTATCTTCTATAAAAGCAAAAAAATTTAAGTACATGAATAGAAAATCATTGAAATAGAAAAAGATATCAAACTTCTTGCCTGTTGTCATAGAGACCAAACTTGATGGTTGAAATATGGCTGTTGGCATCAGAGAAACAGTGCTGTGTCTTTACATTCAAAAGCCAAGAGGCTGGTAGAATGGATGGCAGAAGGGCATGAGGCAGGACACTTTCCCCATTTTTCACTAATGGTATGTTCTTTCCTATTTCCTCCTACTTTTTAAGGGGTATGAGAGGTAACAAGAGTCTGAGTGAATAGCAGAGGAATCTATCTGTCAAAAGACTACTCTCTTAGGATTTGCCAACCATTCATTAGGTTAACTTCTCATTAATCTGTGCATGATAAAAATTGCTTCCAGAATTAGAAGAAAATTAAAGCGGAGTTATTATTAATATCTTAATCTTGTTACTTGGTCTCTTCCCCCATACATTATGAAATCCATCTTGGTAATAGTCTTCACCAAGGCACACAAGGTGCTGTTTCAGCTAAAACAAAAGATGAAAAATGCCCACTTGTGCACTGAGGAAGAGCTCTGTGGATGAGGGTACTGGCATTTGGAACCATTTATACTGCTGTCTAATCCTACTGTGTGATTACTGCTGTTCATGTTTATTCAGCAGGGTCCCTTAGTGACTTGTTGGAAAGGGCACATGTTCCCTCCATAATGAGATAAGCCAGGCTGCTCTCTGGAACAAAAAAGGGGAATGCAAATGGCTCATCAGTGACCTCAACTCTCTACTGCCTGTGATCTGTCAGCTGTGAGGCTTTTAATGAGAAATGTACAGAGGAGATAGGAAATATGCTTTGATTTTGTTTTGTTTTTCCAAAATAACCACTAACTGCATGTTCTTGGGCCAGTCACTGTACCTCTCTGGACTTCCTGTGGGCATAAAGTTAAAAGCAGATATTTTATTAGTCCATAATATTAGGGTAAGGAAATTTCCCTATATTCTTTTTCTGACTCAAAACAAATTCCTTTTGTCAGAGTTGACAAGAAATCCTATATCAGTTGTTACTAGAGTGAGAGTGAGTCATAGCTGGTTTACAGCAGCCTTGCTGGGCTTTGTCTGGAAACGATGGTAAGGGCCTTCTGTTCAGTCCATGGTTGTGACCACTTGAGTGCTCATGTCCACAGGACTAGTCCAAGGTTTGCAGATGTTCTGCTCACAGTGGTACTCACCCCTTCTGTGCACATCCCAGCTCTTGTGCCTTTGACACAGTTCGAAGGTTACGCAGCATGGGATCCAGACCAGGGCAGGAGTGCTCCACCACCACCCTGCCTCATCTCACTGAGGCTTCATTCCAGACTCCTGCCACTTACAAAACTTGTCATTCCACCATCCCTTTCACACCCCAGGGAATCCAGTGTATCTACTCTAGTCTGGCTGTATTTCACTACTCCAAACCTCCCAACTTGGGCTAATCCAGCCCCATGTTTCAACAAATCTTGGCTAGGGACAAGAATGGACCTGCCAAATGACCATGGCCTTCAGTCTTCTGGAATGTAAGAAAAGCTGAAGTAAGAACAACCATGAACATAGGTCCATCTGCAGGAGAAAGTTGCTACTCAGTTCTAAGCGGGTCATGTCACACAGGGATATAAGTCCAGCACTGTATGTTTTCCAAAGTTCAGGAAAAGAAGAAATACAGTATAATTTAAAAATAAAACCATCATCTAGATCAAAGAGACCACATCTAATAGTAGCTCACTTATGACTGTCTTGGTTTGCTAGGGCTATAGCAAAGCATCAGAAAGGGGAGCTTAAAATTAGAGATGTGTCATTTCATAGTTCTGGAGAGTAGAAGTTTGAGAGTAAGGATGTTGACTTATTTTATTCCTATGGACCACAAAGCTAAATCTTATAACTCATGATGAATTACTAGTGCTCTAAACTAGCATACTCATGTTATTCTTTTCTTATTAAAATACAATATACTGCAAAATGTCAGTATTTCCTATTTGGTGAAGAAGGCATGGGCCTTGGAGAAAAACAGACTCCTATTCTGCCCTCTCCCCTTGTTTTCTGGGTGTCATGCCAAGTTAGCAAGCTTCACTGAGTGTCAGTTAAGTCACTTGTAAGCAATGAGTGACACTATTATCAGATGCCTGTATTTTGAGTTCTGGTACCCATTATAAGACAAAATGATAATACTTGCTACTTGTTTATGTCTAAATCCTCATTGAGTGCTTTTGAATCAATTTATCAATTTTGTTTTTCCCTTGAGTTTGTGTTATATTATGAGCTATGTTAGTGAGGTACCAACCTTAACTGACAAATAGAAAACTTTTTAAAAAGCAACTTATTTGCTGATGCAGCTGAGAAGCCAAGTGTGATTACTCCCAAAAGCTCAAATAACAGAGCTCTGTCTCTCTCTTTGCATCTCTCAGTTTAGTAATGCTCTGGATGGTTTTATTCTCAGCAGGCTCTTGCTTTATGGTAGCAAGAAGATTACCTGCAGGTCCATGCTCATAACTGTCTTACAACTTTGAATTCAGAACAACAGATGAAGTCTTTCCTTATGACTCTAGTACTTAAAATTTATTTTCAGATTCACATGCCTGGTCCTGAACTGTGGCTAGGATGCTGCAGGATCCTGGGTGGCTGTGCCTGAGACATGTGCCAAGGGACAGCAAGATTTAGGCCAGCTCTTGTACCCTTAATACACGGAACAGGTAAGAGCCGCTTCCCCAAAGAAAAATGCCCCATATAGGCAGGGAGCTATGGTAGTGTACAGTGGACTTCTCCAAGGCCTAAATCTAAAACTTTTCCAGCCAGTAGATTTTTAGCCTTATAAATAAATCTAACTGATTTTGAACATTGATATATTGATATATCTCCAAGGCCTAAATCTAAAACTTTTCCAGCCAGTAGATTTTTAGCCTTATAAATAAATCTAACTGATTTTGAACGTTGATATATTGGCTCAACATACAAAGAAGACATAAAAAATAAAAGCTCCTAAAAATGAGTGGCTATATTTTTGCTTAAAATCAATGTCTACACACACACACACACACACACACGCACACCCCTCTACCTAAGGGCTTTATTCTCTGTGCAATTATGTTTAGACACTACAGTGTAGCCTTCCTGACTCTTCCTAGGTTGTTATACACTATGACTCCATATAATTTGGATTTAGTGATTGAATCCTGCATTAAAGTTTACAAGACTGGGACTAGGGGCTTTTCTGAGACTGGATCACAAATGAATAAATAAAGCTAAGAAAATTCTGATACATCAGGGTATTTGGAGACACAGAGGTATGAGTGTAGAGAGTTTTTTAGAAGCTTATTTGCATAGAACCCAAGTCTCTCTTGGGGCAGGAAAAGCAATAGAACAAACAAACAACAACAACAAAAACCCCAGAAAAACCTAAAATACATGTTGTGGTAGGAAAAACAAAAACAACAAAAGTACATATTAAGCGTATTTGGGAGAATTCTGCATCAGGGCTGAGAATTTCCTCAGGAAAGAGTTCCAGCTAATAAGGAAGGCTTCTTGGTACCCCAAGTTTGAGTCAAAACAAAATCTCTTCTGTGAAGAAGAGACTTGCTGTAGAACTGAGTTTGTCCGTCCAATTTATTCTCCTGTTTCACCTTCCCTGGGTGAATACGTGAATCCATTAAAAAGCAAAGAAATTTTAAGTAAAATACATGATTCATCTGATGTTCCAGTGCCATCCCTGGCACCCGTGTGACAGAAAGTCAATCAACAAGCTCTCTGTGCTCCACTGCATGGCACATTCTAGAGCCTCAGTCGTGGAGCCCAAGGAGCAGAGGGCAGTCTTGCGCGCCAGAAGCAGTGGTGGCCACTAAAGGAAAACAATGTCCCCACACTGCAGAGCTTGGATCTGTTCTGACCACGTGTTTTTCCCTCCCCCAACTCTAAAGGTTATCCTCAATGATTTGATGGTTTATGCAAATACAACGATGTTGACAACGAAAAAAGGCAAGGTAGAGGACTTTATATTCAGTCCCGGAATCATACCAAGGGTTAACTAAGGTTGTCTTTGATTAGTGAGATGATGAGTAATCTATCTTTTCTTTTAATACCTTCCCCTTCCCTTTTTGTCTTTTGGGAAGGCTTATCTGCGTTTTCTAAATTTACTACAATTAATTTGCTTTGCCTCTATAATTTCAAAAGGGCTCATTTAAAGAAAACAAACAAAATCCCTTTTTTTTTTTTTTTTTTTTTTGTGCATTTTTCGGCTCCACCTTAGAACCTAAGCTGTTTCTAATGTCCTTTCCTCCCACACTTCCCTGTCAAATAATGAGCTGTGACTTCCTTGATCTGGGGCAGTGCCACCACCTCTGCAGGCACCACTTTAGCCCTGGCCAAATGCTGGCTGTCTGTTGAATGTACTCCGCCTAGGGCTTTAAATTAGTCACGTAATGGTTCCAACTCTTTAATTCAATTAAATTTAATAAGTGCTGATTGAATGTCCAAGTGGTACGCTGAGCCACGGCCCTGTGCAGACACAAAAGTACAGCTAATGGCCCGGCAGGAGTGCCTGAAAAGCACTCAAGAGGAAGCTCCCCTTCTTCCTCGGGTGCGCCTGAGTATTCCTGATACCCGTTCTGCTGAATCCCCAACTATCTGATTCCTAACCCCTCTGGTTCCTCTTTGCCTCTTCTACAGTGGGAGGGAACTTGCATTTTAATATGCAAGATTATCTCTTAGGAGAAAGGAAGGAAATATTAGAAATGTAACATACATTTACTTTTAAACTAAAACACATCAAGTAAAGCTTTCCCAGTATTCCGTATTTGCTGACACAACACCCTAACCGGCGACTTATCGAGGGTGATGTATAATTGTGGTGTTCAAGAGATCCCGAGGAAGTTGACTGATGATTCAGTACATTGGTTTTCAATTTTCAAAACTTAGTTTGGTGGATTGGAGATCATGTTACCTGGCTTCAACAAACCATTCCTTAGAAAGATTTTCTGCTGTGAAGAATCCTTAAATTTAAGATATTACAAAAAAACTCAAGCCTAAAAAGAAGTATTACTTAATTCGTACTCTTGACTTAAGAACTTTTTAACTACACCCACAGGTGACTAAACTTTATTGGTAAAGTCAGTACATAGATACAGTTTTCACTGACATTAATCATGAATTTTTTTCATAAATGTAATGATATGCATTTTGGGTATTTTGATATTCTGGTATGCACTGGTGATTTTTGTCATTGCTACTGTTTTTGAAATACTGAAATATCAACAAGAAAGATATTATTATTTTTATATTTAAAAACTAACATGAATTATTTATGTTTTGAGATATTCTGATAGTTATGAATTGCACTAAAATTTTAAAACAAAAAGAAAAAGATGCAGCTGTTTAGAAAGTGTCTTTACTGTGTTTAAAACTTTCAAGAAGGAGAAGATAATGATGGTTAACAAAGCAAAGTTTTTATTGAAAGAATAATTCAAAACATGTCAAAGATTTCTAAGATGGAAAACTATTTAGCAGCACTGAGACTGATATAATTAACTTTTTCTCCATTGCAATCTCATCCTCTCGATGATGCAAATAGTCCTAGATGAACCAGAAATACTGTCTGTAAAACAAAAAGTGAGAGGCGACCCAAAAATACAGTGAGAATTTAAATTTTAAAAAGTTGTTACATTGCTATTCGTCCCCCTCGCAGTACTTCCCCTTGCTTCAAACATCCTTGTCTCATCATTCATGATATTTTCTGAAGCAGTTCTGGAAGTCTCCTTTCATGGGTGTCTTTACTTGCGCTGCTGTGACTACCATGATGTTCCAAATTGATTCAAAATGCTTACTTTTCACAGTCATTTTGACTGTGGAAAAGAGCTAGAAGTCTCAAAGTACAAGACTAGGTAAATAAGGTGGATAAAGACACACTGAATTTTTTTTTAGAGAAAAATAAAACAAAGTTTCAGAGGAAAATAATAAGACATTGATAATGGCTAATACACTGTAATGTTTTTATCTGTTATAAAAATAATGAAATTGCCATAAATATTTGGTCAACTGGGAGATCAAATACAGTGAATGTTTAAAGAAATTGTTACAGTAAAAGACACATTGCCTTTAATTACCTCAAAATAATCCCCCTTGAACACATTTATTCTCATAATTCTTGGCAATTTGTCATTTACTCTAAGAAGATTTTTAAAAACTTAAACACTCGACATATCTTCTTTGTTTTTTCCTGACATATCTTCTAATTACCCTTTTCCCAAATGACAGTGTACTATCATTCAAAGAATTACAACCTTTCTTTGGGGAAAAGGTTACCCTATAATAATAAAGGGATTATTTGAAAAAGAGACAAAGAAAAATATTTACAGTTAACTTACAACTTTCTCCTCACTTTTTTCAACCAAAATTATAAACCTTTCTCATAAACTGTTATAAATGAGTGCTAGCAATTATAATACTTCAGTACTGTAAAGAATTAAATATATTTCATTTTCTGGGTTCATAATAAATTTTATTTGTTTTTATTTAATGGTTTATTTTTGAATAATGTTTTATTTTACCTGTAAACCTGTATGTTTTCTATTTAATGTTTTGTAATTTGAATTAACTTGCTGCTTTGTAATACATATATGATGGTGTGATTATAACACGGTAAATATTTAGCTTTACTAACTTTTTATGTCATGCATTCTGAACATGTGAATTAAGAAAATACCTAAACACATGCTTTATAACATACAAAATGAGTACCAAAATGTTTCATTATCATTTTTTATATATATTTTGAAGAGTTGTTAACAAAAGTTGGAAACAATTGTAATTAGGGAGAATTTATATCAAAATATTTTAACTTTATCTCATTCTTTGGATATTTCATAAGGAAAGAATTATATTAATATAGTAATCCACTAGGATAATTTATCAAAACACAAAAATATATTAAAAGTGTATGCTTGGTAAATTTAATAAGGAGTAAAATTTTAAAAGTTTGTTTACTATAAAAAACTATGTATTGCCAGAAACAATATTTAAGAAAAGCTTACAATCAACAAATTAAGCACCATCAAAACTATCCAAAGCTCCTAAAAATATTTTGGGAAGACCTTATGGCTCCTAGGTTGATCATACATGGTTCAAGACACACATTACCAGCTTAAATTGAACTCTGTATTTGATGTCCCACCCATTTCTCCTTATGACATTAGTTAGAAAAAAGAAAAAGCATGTAACTATTTCATTTTTTTATGGCACTTTGTGGCATAGTTGCAAGGTCCTCAGTAGAAGGGCAAAATGAGAAAATATTACTTGGCTTTTGTTCAGGAGATATTTCAAGTAAGGCCATCTGAATGGCCCCCTTGAATATCTGACCTGTGAAGTCATTTGGCTCAAGGCTTCCCTTTATCACAGGCTGCTTGTAATAAAACTATCTGAGAGCAGATAGAGCCAGTTTAGACACTCACTGCTCTGTCTTGCCTTAAACAGAGGAACAGGGTGAGCCTGTATTCCGAAAGAACAGAGGATTATTAAGATGTTCTCTGTTTTTGGAAATACCATTTGTAAATGGATAGGGGATGACTGTTGATATCAGGTACAAATAAATTAAAGCCTCAAACGCCAAAAATTTACCATGCATATGAAGCCCCATTGTTTTCCACACAAATGTTTGCAGTTTCAAAGATACACCAAATCAATAAAAAGGAGAGTCCTTCAGCTCCAATGGAAGTCCTGAATTCTGTGTTCAATTCCATCTTACTAGGTAGGAATACTTGGACAAATATGGGAATGGTGGCCTTGATTTGTCAATTCTAAAGTTATGCCTCTATCTGTTGATTCAGAAATAATATCTCTATCACTTCTGTAGAGACTTTCCTTAAATAGGGCTCACACTTAGACCACATGTAAATTCAGATAATGATAGTTTGAGTGTTGACAGAGAACTTGGCAAAGTGCCTCGCAGAACCTATGGAGCTGTAGAAAAGTTGCTTTTATCCTTTGCGTGGATTGAATCTAGCCATGAGAAGAAACATGACTTCCAAGAATGTTTTTCTAAAACATGGCTGGGGAGAAATGCAATTGAATGGAAATCTGACATGTAACTGGAATATATTAGGTAACTTACTCAACTTCATAATCAAAAGCAGTTGGCATTTGATTGAAGCAGAAGATCAAGAAGGAAGCTGTGTGTTTCACTACATGAATCCTTTGAAGTCAGTCACCTATACCTGCAGACAAATTTTATACAAAAACCATATGCTTTTAGACTTTTTAATTGATTTACTTTTTGCTTTAAATGTAAGAGTCTTTTAAAAATGTTGAATAGAATGTAGAGACTATGAAGAAAATATGAACACTGGTGAAAGTTGGCTCAAGTATTTGAAAGTATGAAGTACATTTGATTTAAAAATATTTTAAAGTTCCAGTGCTAATAGATTCTTAAATTTATTAGCATATTTCAGATGGAGAAAGAATCTACATTTAAATAATGTTGGCTAAATTAACTATAAGATAGTTTCATCTCATGTTCTCAAATACTAGGATACATAATTCTTTCCTTCATTGTAATTTTCTATTAGAAGTTAAAACAAACATAAACATAGGTAATGTGATATTTTATTTGCTTGAAAAATACATGACACCTTATTTACCAATTTCATTATGCCTTTTTTAAATGGTCATTATATTTTAAATGAGTATATATTTGAAATACATAATAATTACATTTATTTGGGGGAATTGGTACATATACATATTGTCTTTATCATTTGTACCCCTACTTCTACTCCCTTGCCCTACCCTCTCTCACCTTCCCAGATCACATTTCTATTTTCACAGAGTCTATCTCCATGTTTTCTACCATCTCTTTTATTTTACTTTTAAATTTATTTACCTTTTAAGTTTTTCATATAAAAAACTGAAACTATAAGGCTCAATATTTAACCTTGTTTTTCTGATTTATTTCATTATGGTCTCAAGAGCCATCTATTGTTTTATAAATGACTCAAATGTATCTTTTATGCTTGAGTAGTGGTCTAATGAATAGATACATCACATTTTCTTTATCCACTTATCTGTCAATGTGCATATAGACCACTCCCATAATTTAGCTATCTATTTTTGATGCTTTAATATCTTGGAGCTTTTCAGGATTTACTATCTCCATCCCAAGGCTGGCAAATGCCTAGGAATAGCAGCATAGTAACCTATCACTGAGACTTTCATATACAAATTCTCCAGTCCAGAGCTCATGCCCCCAAATATATCCTTTATTGAACTCTTACACTCCAGGCTTCATAATGTTTCTACCCAAAGGACACAACTCAAAGAACGTTTCTCCTGTCCTAATCATCTCAGGGCCAGCATGGTTAAGAAATATATTTATCAAGGGAACTGAATTTGAACTTTCATTTTTAAAATTTTAATTCTAAATATGAGCATTTTGGAGCTTATACACTAAGTTCTTTTGCTACAGTCTAGGAATTAATAAATTTCACATCTTCATCATTTTGCTCAGGATGTATTCTGAATTTTATTGTTGTTTCTTCTCTCATTCACAGGTATTATAGAAATGCTTTCTTATTTCCAATACACAGTAATATTGTAGTTATATTTTCTTACTGGTTTTGATTTTAATCTCACTGTTGCCAAAGTACTGTCTGTGGGTGTATTGGCCAGTGGTAGGCATGAGAGGAAAGTGCAAAGATAAGGGATTTTTAGAGCCACAAACCCAAAACTCCTGGAGTGCACGGTTAAAAATTCAAAGTTAGCCCACAGAGTGACAGCCTAAGTAGCATCAAAACACACTGCCCTAAGAAATGTGTACTCTGGCAAACACTCTTTCTCCTCTTTCTTTTATTAATCAAGAATTTTATTACTCCATTTTCCCTTGCATTAACTTTATAGTGTTTTTTTTTTTTAAGGGTGTGTGTGTCTGTGTGTAGTACTGGGGCTTAAACCCAGGGTCTTTGCCCTGAGCTATATTCTCACACTATTTTTATTTTGAGACAGAGTCTCACTAATTTGCCAAATTGTCCATGCTGGGCTCAAACCTGCAGTCTTCCTCCTCAGCTTACCAGAATGCTGGGATTGGAGGCAAGTACTATCATGAGGGGTTTAAAATATTTTCTATTATTATTATTATTATTATTATTGTTTATAGTGGGAATCAAACTCAGGACCTCACATTTACCAGGCAGGCATGAAGCCACTGAGCTGTACCACCAGCCTTCTATTATGTTTTAATGGTTTTCCTAGAGATTATAATAGGCATTCATGACCTTTTAGAATGTGAAAGGCATACAGTAACATTGCAGCTAATTTTTTAGCCAATATTTGTCCCCAGCCTTTATGGACAGTTTTGTGTTTTAATTCTATTCCACTGTTAGTGCTATTGCCACTGTTTATTATTTTGAAGAGTAAAAATAGTTTAGATTTACCTATGCATTTCTCCTATAGTATTTTCGCTCCTTCCTGAACAGTTCTTCTGTTTAAATCACACAGTATGGAGCTACACATTGGTCATGATCCTACCTCAGAACCAGCAGACAAGGTTATGTGTGCGATTGTGTATGGACACAGACAGGGCAGATAGACCAAGAGACTTGCTTAGTCCTCTGAAGTGCAGGCCTGCAGGACACATGCCGAGGCAAGAGTGAGAGTTCAAATCCCAAGACACTCTGTTGGCAGAATTCCTTCTTGTTCAGGGAAGGTCATTATTTGTTTTAGAAAGGCCTAGGTTCACAAAATTATGGAGGGTAAATCTATTTGCTGAAACTTGACTAATTTAAATACTTATCTTATTGAAAAAATTCCTGGGGCCAGGGATTTAGCTCAGTGGTTTAAGCGCCTGCCTGGCAAGTGCGAGGTCATTCATGAGTTTGATCCCAGGTACCAAAAACAAAACAAAAAAAAGAAAAGAAAGAAAGAAAGAAAGAAAGAAAGAAAGAAAAAATTCCTTTGCAGAATACCCATAATAATGTTTAATCAAATATCTGAGTACCGTGGCCCAGCTGAGTTCACACTAAAGTCAACCAACAGAGTTTTCTACCAACAAATTCTTTCAGGCACTGTCTCCTTGTACACTTTCCTCCTCCTCTATTATCTTCTGCTTTCTTTTCTATGTAGCTTAATTTTCATATATATTAAACTGGGCTGGAGGTATAGCTCAGTGGTAAAGTGTTAACCTACCAATATATTAAACTTTTTTCAATGTGTCTTTTTTTTCTTGAATTTAGATTCTTTTTTTTTCTTGAATTTAGATTTTTGTTTCAGTTGATCTCTCTTCCATTTCACTAATTCTCCCTCTGCTCTGCCTAAATTCCTTAAACCCACTATGGAATTATTAATTTCAGTCACTTTATCTTTGAGGACTAGATTTTTCATTTGATTTTTATATAGATTCAAGTAATATAATGAAATTCTTTATCTTTTCATTTATTTTGAAACATGTATGAAAAATTGTTTTGCTTATCTGAAATTTGAATCCAGTGGGGTGTCAGGTGTTTTATTTAGACCTCTCCTTCCCATGTATGTGTAGTTTAGGACGAGTAAGTGATTTAAAAGATATTGGGAACTCAGTGTCTCACTTCAGTTCTCCTTCCTCCCGGATCTTGATGCTTCATGTCCTTTTAGCCTTGTATCCCTGAACATTACTCCAGAAAGTCTATCACAAGATCAGGTGCCTCTTGCCATTGGACTCAGTGCCCCAGGACAATCATTAAATGCACCACAGAGGAAAATCAGTGCAAATTAGGGGCTTACTTGGATGCATTTTCCTTTTCTCCAGGCTCTTTGCTCTCAAGTCCTAGCTGATCCGATTAATCTCATTGCCTTCAAAATATGATTATTTTCTTGTTTGGCATTTTGTTCAACCTTTAGAACTATTCTTCCACAAAAACTTTAGTCTGATAAAAGCTATACTGCTATAGCCAAAAATAAAAGCAAAGTAGAGCAATCCTACAAATAGTATTTTTTAAGTGAATCTTGAAAACAGCAAGTCTGAGCTTGATGATTCTTGAGGAGCCCCCCAAAATGCTAAACTGTGTGGGAAAGACTTGTTAGAAATACATATCCATTTGAGAGACCAAGATTGAGGATCATGAGGCAACATCACAGAGGAGCTAGGACTCAGCAGAAGTGTTTTCCGGCCACCTCATCTACATTACACAGTCATGGTGTGTTGGCCATCCTCTGCATGTCTGGGGCTGTTTTCTGGATGAGGGTGGATATTTCCTTTCAAATTCTCTTTGAAGCATCAAAGCATAGCTCTTTATTGCCTGAAGCAGTTTTATGACCACATAAAATACGCAAGAGATATGTGCATGACAGATTCTATCTCAACAGCTCCATGCAAAGTCGCCTTGCAGCTGGAGTGAATTGCTCAGAACAAAGACCGTAAGCCCTGACTATCCTGCTCCTCGCATTGACCATCTTACTAGTGTGGTTCCACTGTGACTGTCAGTTACTGAAACTGGTGAAGATCCACTCTGGCTCTTCCCAGCTCTGAAACCAAGGATGCTACTCTACTTCTCTGAGTTCTGTCTTCCTCACCAACGGAGTAAGATTATAGTAGTAACTACCTCCTAGGATTGCTATAAAACTTAAAGATCATCATCTCCAAAGAGCACTTAGCCCAGTATTTGATATGTAATGCATTCTGTAACTGGGAATTTTTATTATCACCCCCCAACTGGGGATAATAAAAGTAAGAGTTTGATAAACATATCACCTCCTAGACATGGTATGAACGATCAAGCTATCCATAAGTGTGCCAATGCGACTGAGATATCTGGAAGCTGCTGCACATTGTTAGCAGACTCAAGAGTTCCAGGCCTTGTTTAAGAAGGGAATTTTGGACTAAATGCAATCACATATCTATTTATTCTACAGAAACACCTTATTCTGAAAAGGGTTCAAAATAATTAGAACATAGATATGTATAACGCAGAAGGATGTAAAGATAGATGTGAAAAAATAAAATTAAGGGCAAAAATAAAGGTAAGAGAAATCAAAGAATAAGTACATGACAGAAGAAAAATTTGGAGCATAGTTCTAAACATCTGACATTTGATGCATTTCATCTGTGCTTTAAACATAGGGAATGAATTCCAGACTATATGTCTCAATCTGGAATGGAGAAAAAAGCAATAAATCTTTGGAGTGCATTTCCAAACTCTTATGAGATTGTCCATAGTATAAGACAAAACCTTCTACAGATAAATAATTATGTGCTTGTTTAAAAGATGGACATATCATACTTATAGGAATCCAAGAACTTCATAAGGAGAAGCACAATTCCTTTGTCAGCTTATAGGGCCCAAGTGTACTAGTTGGGTCCTGCTGAATAATGGGCATTTGTTTGTTTGGCGACTCCTCAGTACGTTTTGAATAGTAAATGCTTTTATATTTCCTGCCTTCTGAATCCTGTCTTTTCAAACCAGAAAACTTCCCTTTCCTGCCTCGCTTCATGACTCAGCTGACCCAGGCTTCACAGTCAGACAAACCCATAAAAGGCTCTGAATCAAACCCAGCAATGGGAAGGGGAAGACAGTGTGTTGTAGAATTCATTTACTCCTAGAAAAAGTTGTAGCTGAGGCTATGAAGTCTAGTACCTGGGCCAGAAGTGACATTGATATTACAAGGAGAAGCACTTGGGCTAGGTCCACGGCAGGCAGGCAAATGAAACTGGAGGCGCTTCAAGAGACCACGAGCTATGTAGAAGCTTTCTTGTCAAACCAGCTTTGCTGCGTGTCTTGGGATCTTCATCTGTTTGTGCTGCTATCACAAAAAGTAGTTTATAAAGGACATAAATATACTTCTCATAGTTTTGGAGACTGAGAAGTCCAAAATCAAAGATCTAGCTGGCTTAGTGTCTGATGAACTGCTTTTATCCGTAGATGACATCATCTTGGTTGTCCTAACATTGCAGAAGGGACAGAAAATGAATGCTGTATCATCACATGACAAAAGAGCAGAGAAAATGAACCCAGTTCATCAGACTCTTTGGTAAGTCTCCTTACCCCACCCAGGAAGGGGTTGCTGCCATGATTTAACCACTTCCTATAGGCTCTACATCTGAATCCTCTCACTGACCATAAATTTCAATATATGAATTTGGGAGGAAACATTCAGATTGTAGTGCTTATAGTAATTTGCTTCTTAAATCTTGTACTCCCACCCCTTCCATGATTCTATGACCTACTCTTTAATAAACTCTTTAATAAACATCTTTTCTGCAAGGATCAGCTTCTATCACTTTTTAAAATTTTTGGTTCGATACCACATCTTTGTTAGCAGAAAAAAGTAATGGAAAAGGGGTCTTTAATTTTTAAATTATTTTTACATATGTATAATTTGAGCTTGTCTTAAAGAGAATGACTGGCTTTACTAATGTTGAAAAGCTTAAAATGTGAAAAATTCAAGTTGTAGCCAGAGTAACTTTTTCTGTTGGGCCATCAGGCTTCCTGCTGACAGACTGAAGGGCAAATGCGCAATGGCCAAATGACACATGAATGACAAATGACAAATGGGCAATGGCCAAAACATGTACACAGACAAGACTCTGTCTGGAGCAACAACAAGCCCATGAACCATCAGCCCAAATGACCAGGACTTATCATTAGCTGAAAACTTATTTAGTTTTTGTCCCTATTTCTAATGTACAAGCACCAGGAGAAAACTAAATACGTTCCCCTGATCTATCACATAGGATGCCCTTGTAGTTAACCTGCCTACAGGGTTCCCCCAACAACAGCCTTTCAGGAAGTGCTGGCTTCCTGAAACTGTCCCCTTTTCTACTACAAAGCTCTCACACTCCCCTACCAGCCTCTGCATGTCTGCCAAACACAAGCCATGGGGCCCACTCCCTTAGCATAGTGAGCCCTAAACAAACAAGCTTTGCTTATTTTCTCTCAGGGGTCTTTATTTGTTTCCACATCATCAGGACCTTGTTTTGACCAGGATGTGTTGCTGTACTTGGTAGAGAACCATAACCTGCATTCTGCAATGCTTCCATTTCTGTTATCTCCATTCCTTCTAGCGAGTCCCAGTCCTCTGCAGGGTCCCTGTGCCCTGAGCCTGTGTCTGTGAAAAGTAGCAGAGGCGGTCAATACTCAGAGAAATGCAGTTGACTCTTGTATGTGTTCCAATTTAATAACACAGTCCTTAAATCTGGTTTCTAAAGAGAAAAATTATTATGTTTTAAAGTGATAGACAGTAAGCATAACAACAGCAGCATAATATTAAAGGCATGATAACAACTAATCCTGTTTTTTAATGCTTTGTTTAATAGAGCTTTGTAATACATGCTGCAATGTCTCAGCTTTCAAAATTAATTCTTAATAAGGGAGCTTTTATTCAAAAAATATCTTATTTTGCTCTTCAAATATATGTAAGTTCCAATAAGCTACTAACCAAACAAATTATAGTTAAAATTTATACTTAATGTTCCAGAGTTGCATTTAAATTATCCTCACGTTCTTTGGATGTTATTTGATAGACTACAAAGAACTTAGTCAATGAAAATAATTTAATTGTCTTTTCCGTGTTAGAGATAGGAGATTTTAAATGGATTATACACCTAACCCAAATTAATTTTTCAAAGTTTCTGCAGTCTTGTCTTTTCATTTCTCTCTTTAATCTCTTTTCTAAGTAGTTACAAACACAGGTGTCATTTTTACAATCAAAGCAATGAAAGGACCGCTAATTAAAAGAGGAAAATCAAAACAATGCCCCTTTAAGCACAGTCCTTGTTTTGGAACATTTTCCATAATTGTTTAAAAAAAGTTAACTCTTTCCTAAATTTCATTTTTATAGCTAATTTTTTCACACTTTAAAGCATTTGAAACAATTTTATCTTTATAGTCAGTAATGTATCATACTTTAACTGTATTTTTTATTTCCTAGTGACACACAAAATAATGTGTATTACAATTGACATATCTTAAATCCAAAGAAATACAGCAACATATTTTAGTGAGCATTATTTTCTTGATATTCTGTTCTGTAATGGGTACTGTGACAGGTGAGCTATCACAAGCATCCCTTGGTTGAGAACACCATGGTGCAGCCAACCCCACACAGCTCGAGTTTCTTTAGTGAAAGAGAGTGGGTAGATCACAGGGCAGCAGCTCTCTGTCTCTCTCTCTCTCTCTCTCTCTCTCTCCCTCCCTCCCTCCCTCTCTCTCTCTCCCTCCCTCTCTCACCTATTTTTTCTTCTATACAGTGGGTCCTCTGTGTAAGCTTTGTTTAGAAGAGACTAAACCAAACTATTTTGAAAATCAGTGACTATGAATATTGACTTTACCCATAGCTGAGTAAAAAAACCTCTTGAGTTTTACATGTATGGGGGGAAGGCAACTTATTGAGGTACTAGTTTACGTTCTTTTGCTTATAATTTCACCATCTTTTCCCCATTTCTAAGGGATAGGCTTCCTGCCCTCCTTGGCCATAGGAGGTTTGCGATGGAGACACAAGCAAGAATGACTTTTCTGGGTTCATATAATGAGGTGATACTGGCTATCATAGGAAAGTTAGAACTTTTTATCTAAAGGTTCAGTAACTAAGTCTGCCAAAACAAATTTACAATCAGAAGATTAATGGGAGGAAAGCCCAACAGACTCATTCAAGTGTTCATGAGCAGGGAATGGAACTCCAATGAAGACACAGGAGTGAAGTTTAAGATACTCTCTCCATAGAGGAGAAAGCAGTGGGGCAGTAAGCAACTTCATAGAGGTAGAAAATGATTGTAGTGGAGAGAATAAGCCTAGAAAACAACAGTAGCCTAGAACAAAGTTTCTTGGGCTTGACATATGGTGTTTGATTTTTTAGTCTCTCCCTCTGCAATAGGAGTTTCATCTTCCTTGATTAATGACATTTCAATAAGAAGAGCTGTAAGTAATCGTGCTTCTCCAGCTGCACATCTGGTCTTTAGGTTGATAAAAGAACTTCAGAGAAAGGTATCCCCAGCAGTCACTGCTTTCCAGGTGTTCTCAGTGTGAAGCACACAGCAACATTTTCTGGGGGTATCCTTTCCTGTACCCCAGCTCTGCCCTGTGCCACCACCCTCCAGACAAGGCAGATACCTGGGTTCAAGTCCAGCAATTTTATTCCCTGTTTGTAAGTGGCTGAGGTGGCTCATCGATATAAAACTCCTACACCCTACAATGACCTGTGCCCCAAGAGTACCAAAAAGAGCAGGGCCACCAGACCTGCAGCCATAGTGTATGCCTCCTTGGCACAGGGCCCAGGGTAGGGAGGGCATCTGGAGGACACGCTGACACTTTGGTAAGTATAAGGCTCCAGGAACTCTGAGTCTTGTAGAAGAGGTGAGGAGAGGGATTCTCCAGGAGTGGGTGTGCTTGACTTTCACAGCCTCCTCGTAAGTGCAAACTTGAAGGCAATTTTAGGTCAAATTAAGGGGAAAGGTTATATATATATATATATATATATATATATATATATATATATAACTTTAGGTCAATTTAAGGGGAAAGGTATATATATATATATATATAATTTCTTGTACAGAATTTGGGGTTGCAAGTTTATATCATATACCCCCATCAAACTTTACAGAGGTTGGTGTTCTACTTGTTTATTATCAAAGCTCAGAAAGGGAAGCTTCAACCAACTTTTGAGAGTAAGCCTATTAGTGCAGAAAGTATGAATGCTAAAAGGAGACCACATTTTTTAAACATAATTATTAAACTCCCCACTGCAAATGACTGCCTGGTCCAGCCATTTCTTAAAGATGGGCTTTCTGTTTGCTTTTTTTGTAAGTGTTGAGTCTTTCAGTTTCAGGAAAGAAACCCTGCATTTGAGGAATTTTTCTCGATTATGTCCAGAACACCTAAAATAATTAAAAGGAATCATTGAGCTACATTTAGAGGATTAAAACCACTGTAAGTGTAGCCACCATAGAAATATGATGCAGGGCGTTAGTTTACATTGTGGCAGTGTCCTGCCGTGTGCTTGTTCTTTTTTTCCTCAAATGGAATCTCAAACTTTAAAATGGGCAAAAGCCAATATAATCCTCAGGAATTTAAAATTTCACAGTTAGACTGAAAATGCATCATCGTTTGTGAGATCCATGAATCACCTTCTTTAGAGTTTTAAAGACTCCAAAACAAATCTGTAAACCTTTTTTCTTTTTTCTTTTTTTTTTTTTTGGAGGAGGACATTAATGAGAATACAAGATACGGTGAAGAGCATGAACTCAGTAGTGGGATGACCATTCTGTTTCTTATTTCCAATAACAAATTAGAGACCCATCAAACATGATTTAACCAACAATGACATGTGGTAAACCTCAGTTTCTGTTAACTACTGAGAAAGGCTGAACACTGGCTCAGCAGTCTCACTGCCAAGATTCCCAATTGAGGTCTTTCCCTGAGACTAGGTAACTGAGGCAAGTTAGTTAATCCTGTTAGCTTTATCATCTGGAGAATAGGAACTCTAACAAATCTACTTTATGTGTTTTGGGAAAAGTTAAATAAGACACAGTCTATAAAAATCGTAGATTTCAGGTCTCCACACAAGCTCCTAATGAGCAGTTGCCATTATTATGAGTATTAATACCACAATCACCACTTTTACTTGCACCCTCAAGACTGTAAATGCTTTAAGTTAAACTTAAGCAGAAATCATTTTCTCCTCCTTCTCTTATTTTTTCTTTCCTTCATTTTCTTTCTCTCCAGATTGTCCTCCTTTCTCCAACATGACTTGAGTTGAGCCAATGGCCGAGTCCTAGAGCTCACATTTTCAGCCTTGGCATGAAAAACGAAGATTTCCAAATTCTTACCAAAAGTGACTTGGAGATGAAGCTCAGAGCTGGAAAATGACTAGTTATTATTCACAGCTCTATAACAACTGGAAGGTAAATATTGGTCTTCTACTTGCAAAGCATTAAATTTCCTCTAAAATTTGTATAAAATGGTTTTCCACTGAGAATATAAAATAGATGATTTTGTTTTGAGAGCATTTTTATTATGCAAATTAGATGCTAACCTTCAAAATATCTTATTTGATACTTAAACATCCACAAGAAAATCAGGCATGTTAGGATGTTGTCATTTTTAGAGCACTCAAAAGAACGTCTACCAATGTCAGCAGATATTTAAATACATGCAGACATCTCTCAAAATCGTCAATCTAGATAAAGATTGTAACTTAGCCTGTAATGCTGCCATTTGTGACAAAGCACTATGATTTCTGTCTTATTTCTTATGCAGGCATATGCAGCAAAAGCAATGATTAATTTGTAAAACAGGATTTCTGAAAGTGTAAGTCTAAACAGGTACTTTAGTTCCTCAGCGTAATGCTAGTATTGTGCTTCCTTTTCTATCATAATGGGTCTCCACTTCCTGTGGTCTTTGTTGCTAGGAAACTAGTTTTTACAGAATTGAAAGCCATCTTTCTGATGTGAACTCTTTTGAATCTGAAACGAACCAGGCATCTCTTGCATCTTTTAGGATCAACTATCAATAATGTACTCCAAGATGAAGTATATATAAAATGAAAAACATATATAGCTCAACATATTCTATGGAGCCAATTCTAATAACCAGGAGCCAGGTAGCTCCCTTACAACTTCCTTAGGAGAAAATCCCATTAACCAATTCTGCATAAAATTAAGTCCCATAGAAATAGAGTGATAAAAAGACTACAGATGTTTTTCACTTTTCTTCATTTCCACATTACAATAAGATATAGTCCACTTTAGGAGTCCTGATAGAGAGTTGGAACTTCAAAGCAGCAATGCATTCCAGTGCAAATTGCCCTCTTTCAGTATAATACTTTTTGTATTTCTAGCTCAAATCTGAAATTTGAATACATGCTATAGGAGTTTAAGGTTATTCAGTGATGTTGAAAATTACCAAAATGCATTTGCAAGTTGAATAAATGTATTTTAAAGTGATGTCTTAGTGGAAGGAAATGCATGCAATTTGCATGTAGCCTTTGTTTCTCCAGAACCCAACTGGGAAACAGATTATCTCAGCATTTTGATTTTGATGCAATTCTGAGTGTTCATTTAGAGGCAAAGGCCCTGTCTTTGAGATGTAAACCATTCAGCATCAGAAGGTATGGTGCAAGGGATGTTCTTAAATCCAATCAAGTCACAAAGAGATCACTGGCCAATAGTGGAATGCAGTTTAAGGAAATTCAGGAAAAGCATGAAGGCTGGCTGTCTTGATTGTTTGTAGCTTTTATGCTTTTCCTTTAACTTTGTAGTGTGCGTGTGTGTGTATAACTTCATCATATTTTAAAATATTTTATCCCCTGCCTTGAATGTTCTGTTGCATTAGGCAAGGTATTGAATATAGGTCGTATCTACCAAGTTACTAGATTTACTCCAATAACCATTCATAGGCAACTTTAGTTATGTCTAAATCATTCCCCAGATTATGAACATCTTTTTGTTAAACAAAATTAACCAACTCAGTTAAAGAAAAAACACATATTACATAGACAGAGCCAAAAAGGTGATTAGAAAGCAAGTCATTTTAATATGATTGCATCATATATATTTTAATCACTACTTCAATCAGGTCACCTTAGCTCAGGTAGCAATATGGATATGTCATCTTCAGTTGTGACCATGAGAAGTGCTGGCAGCTGAGTGAGTGGTGACGGGTCCAGAGGATCATGACCACCATGCTTGTCCGCGACTGGCTTTTGAAGCTTTTTGTTTTTGTGTTTTTTGGTGTTTATACTGGGAATTGAACCCAGGGCCTTCACACTGAGCTACATCCCTAGTGATTTTGTTTTTTACATTTTTGCAGTACATCGGGTCTTGTGTGAGTTTGGACATGTACACAATGCATCTTAATTCCTTTTTTCATCCTCTTTTCTTCCCCTCCCACTCCCTACCTTCCATCTCTTGATTCCTTTACCATTTGAGAAAGATCTCCAAACTTCTTATTATCTGTCTTTTATTTTGCTCATTATTAATATTTTGGATTTCTGTCTTGGTTACTTTTTTCTCATTGCTGGGACAAAATACCCAACATCCAAAATGAAGGAAGGAAAGGTTCATTTAGCTCACTGTTTGTGGAGGTTTCAGTCCATAATTGGCTGCCTCCAAGACAGGGTGACACAGGGCAACCTTCAAGGCAGCAGTCAGCAAAAGCAACCAGAGTGGCCTCTGCCTGCTGGGCACTGCCACAAAAGGCCACGTCCTGCAGGCAGCCAGTGTAGGCAGAGCAAACCAGAAGATCCATCTTCACCTTCAGGGAGCTGCCCCTGGAAGGTATATTCCTGCAAGCCAGCAAGAACAGGGACACACAGCCAGCTAAGCCCTGTGCATCTGTAGGCCACCATTTGAGGCCCTTGGTTACCTCAGACAGCCATCATCCACTAGCAAAATCAGATAAAAACACCCCTATGTGTCTGCCACCATTGTGGGAGTCTCAATATAGACACACAGGCTGAGAGAAGCAGCCCCACCTACATATACCCCTGATTGTCAGCGAAGCCCCAGTGTATCTGCACAGCTCTGGAGAAGCCTGCTCCACACCCTGATACCTCCCTGTAAATCTGGAATTAGAGTAACCCAGGTGCCTGTCCCTCCCCTTACACTGCTTAGGGGCAGCCAACATGGGAAGTGCCTGGGACCCCACAACCAGCTTGCTGGGAGGAATCCAGGAGAATGTCAAGATGAAGGAGCAAAAGGCAAACTGAGACCTCTAGCCCACACAGAATATGTCTGGGAGATACAGTCATAGAAGAAAACAGAAGTCACACACCTGAAATCTCTGAGAGGATAGCAACTGAAGTAAGGAAAGAACTTCATGAGATTGTAAAAGCAGTCAAATCAGAAATAATATCTCAGGTAAAAGAAGAAATCACAACCATACTGAAAGAATTGTTCAGCAGGTCTAAAGAAGACATTGACAATAAAGAGGAGCATAGGAAAATGATGGAAATTTTGAATGAATGTAGAAAGGAATTACAATGCATGAAGCAGATTCAAAGTTAGATGCAATAAATTAAAACTTGAATTGAAAGCTGGCAAAACTGCTTGAAAGAGACTGAAGATAGACTATCAAACCTTGAAGACAGGATTGCAGCTAGTGATCATGAAAGGAAAGATCTCTTAAAAATAACACGGAATCAGGAAATAACTCAACAGTTGCAAGATGATGCAAAGAAGCATAATTTAAGAATGAAAGGCATCAATGAAGAAGCAGGGGTCAACACAAATGAAACTAAAAGGATATCCACAGAAGTAATAGAAGAAAACTTCCCAAACATGGGAAATGGATCTGGCATGCAGATAAATGAGGCACATAGGACTCCAACCAGCCATAATTAAAATAAATCTACACCCAGACATATAATAATCAAGATCCCAGAAATTCAGCACAAGAACAAAGCATTAAAAGCTGTTAGAGAAAAGAGACAGATCACCTATAAAGGAAAACCAGTCCAAATCACAGCAGACTTGTCAATACAAGCCATCAAGTCAAGAAGAATTTGGAATGAAGTGTTTCAAACCCTGAAAGAAAACAACTTCCAACCCAGAATGATCTACCCAGTAAAACTATCTTTCAAAATTGATGGAAAAATAAGATACTTCCATGATAAAGAACAACTGAAGGAATTCATGGCTACCAAACCAACCCTACAGAGAATACTAACGAATATTCTAGAGAGAGATAAAGCTGACCATGGTTCCAGGAAAAGCAGCAGAGGAGGATCACCAAACAAGACAGGCAACTGAATGAAGGGGAAACGTGGAGGGCCTACAACAGGAGAATAGCAGGGCAGAGACAAACCAATGTATGCAGATTGTAACCATTAATGTAAACAGCCTTAGGTCAGCAATAGAAAGAAACACAAGGAGAGTGAATCAAGAAACAAGATCCAGCAATATATTGTATACAAGAAACACATCTCACTGGAAAAGAAATTCATAAACTGAAAATAAAAGGAGAGAAAACAATTGTTCCATGTAACAGGAGACCAAAAGAAAAAAAAAAAGCAAGAGTAACTTTCCCATCAACTGCATCAACTGCAGAATGGATAAGAAAGATATGGTATTTTCACACAGTGGAAAGCTACCCAGCTATAAAGTAGAATAATCTCAAGGCTTCTGTAGGTAAATGGCCACAAATGGAGAGTATGTTCATGGCCAAAACAGTTCAAACTCATACACGTGAACCCCAACATAAGAAACAGAAGTTGTTAATGGGATCCAAAAGCAAAATAGTTAATGTAAGAGCAAAGGGGAAGAAACACCTGGGAGGGAAATGTGGAAACTACTGTCAATTTCTTATTGTCTTATCTTGAACTCTTGAATTGTTTACACAATTTTGTTTGGTTTGTCTGTGTTCTGTCTTGTTTTGTTAGATTTTATGCTGTCAGATAGTAGGGGCAGCTATTTTGAATAAAAAAGAATATTTTATGGTAATCATGTTTTCCTATTATATGGCTTTGAAGTCTTATAATGCTTTCATTCATTTGTTTGAGTGGTATTATTCTGTTATGTTTGATTTTATTTTGTGTGATGCTGTGAACATCTATTTTGAAGAAAATTAGACATTATGGAAGCCATTGCTGATTTACTACCATCTTATTTTGAAGTCCTACCATGCTTTTGTTCTGTTTTGATTGGTTCTATCCTGTTGTGTTTTATTTGATTTTTTATATGTGATGGTATAAACATTTTTTTTCAGGAAAATGAGATATTATAGTAACCATTGTTCATTTCCTGTTATTTGGTTCTGAAGTCCTATAATGCTTTCATTCTTTTGTATGGTTTTATACTATTTTGTTATGTTTGATATTATTGTGTGTGAAGGTATGCTCAACTATATTGAAGAAAAGAGACATTGTAGTTGCTACTGTTGATGTCTGGTTGTCTTGTTGTGAAGTGCTGTGTTGCTTGCATTGTTCTGTTCTGATTTGCTTTGTTCTGTTATCTCTTGTTTTATCCTCTTTAAAATAAAAAAAAAAATTAAAAAGCAGCCAGAGCAAAAAGTGGGGAAAAGCAAATTTCTTTTCCCGCTACATATTGTATGCAGGCCACCGGCTACCCCCCCTCCAGGGTGGGAGTAGCATTCACAAAATCTCTGTATCCTCTTCTTGCACAGGATGAGGCTATTTACAAAGTAAGAATCCTGGCTCCCTGCTGAGTATCTTAGTTAAACTTCTAAACTTCTCAAGTTGACCCAATATATCAACCATAACAGTTTCTTACATGAAGAAACTATGTGATATTTAAGCATGCATATCAGTTTATTAACTGAATGGACTCAAGGTGCAATCATTCTTATACAAATGACTAAAGTTTATCTTTCTTTATCTTTAAGTTTATCTTTCTTTTTGTGTACTACTGCACATTGTGTTGTGTACTGTACTGTTTTTGGTGTGTTTTGGTTTGGTTTGGTACTGGGAATCAAACTTTAGGATCTTGTGCTTGCCAGGCAGGCACTGTACAACTGAGCTATGTCTCCAACCCACTGTACTGTCAATGTGGTATAAATACCACATTTTCTTTATCCATTCATCTGTTGATGAACATTTGAGCTGCTTCCAAGGTTTAGCTATGATGAATTGTGCTGCTGCAGACATGGGTATGCCTGTGTCCCTGAAATATGATGTCTTTAACTCTTTGGAGAAGATACCTAAAAGGGAAATAGCTAGGTTAAATCAATTTCTAGTTTTCACTTCTTGAGGAATCACCATACTGATTTCCATAGCAGTTGTATTCCAACCAGTGTTAAAGAATTTCTTTTTCCCCACAGCTTTGCCACAATTTATTATTTGATTTCTGGGGTAAGATGGAACCTCAGTGTTGTTTTAATTTGTACCTCTGTAGTGGTCAGCAATGGTTGACATTTCTTCACTTATTTGTTGGCATTTGTACTTCTGTGAGTGTCTACTTATTTCAATTACCCACTGTTGATTGACTCTTTTCTTTGGGGTCATCTAACCTTTTGGAGTTCTTTCTGCAGCCTAAAGCTGTGATCACAGAGCTTTCAGTGATACAAACAGCCCCAGCCTGCTGCAGCGTGTGTGCTAGGTTCCCCACCGCTCATCTAGATACTATTCTGTCTGAGGAATAGCTGACAAAATTTGTTTCCCATGTTGTAGGTTTTATTTCCACTCTCTTGTTTGTCTCTTTCACTGTACAAAAGCTTTTTAAATTGATGTGATCTCATTTGTCAATTCTTGGTACCATCTCCTGTGCAATCTGTTCTGTTCAGAAAGTCCTTGCCTACACATATGATTTGAAGAGTTTTACCTATTTTACCTTTTAGAAGGTTATTTGTTTTAACACTTAGTTCTTTGCTCCATTTTGAATTTAATTAGTATATGGTGAGCTATGTGGGTCTAGATTCAATCTTGGGCTGTTTACCCAGCATCACTTATTGAAGAAGCCATGTTTCCTTCAGTGTATGTTTTTAGCCCCTCGATATAAAGTCAGATAGTTGGAGTACTTGGAGTTGTTTCCGTATCCTGTATTGAGTCCCATGGATCCTCTTGTCTGTTTTTGTGCCAGTACCATGCTGCTTTTATCACTGTAATTTTGTAACAGAATTTCAAGTCTGGGATTGTAGTGTCTCCCTTTTTGCTCTCGTTATCCAGTGCAGACTCATTTCTAGACTCAAAACTGCTGTTTTCATCAAGTTACCAGCCAGCTCAGTGCAGATAGACCACCTCAGGATTCCTATATCTTACAAACCAATACTCCTGACGAATTTTCCTCAGTCCCTTCCCCGGAAACTGAGCAGAATCTCTCTTTTTAGGACCCAAACACAAATGAACTGATGTAGCTCCCTGTCTTTGAGAGTGGAGCCACCTGTCCATCATCCTAAGACACCCACTTTGTAAGGGGATTTATCAGCAGTGTCTAGAGTAATCAAAGAAAAATTACTCTTTTAAGTGCTTCTAAGGAAATTTTCTGGGACACCTCACCTGGAAGAGGAAAAAAGAACTCCAGTAGAGCAACATTTTATACTAAATAAAGGTAAAACCTTTTTTAAAAAAGTTTTAGAAGTTTTATTTGGCTCTTGTGGTAAGATGTTTACAATAGAGCAGTGGAAAATATTAGGGTTCTGGAAGGAAGCCACATAGATTTAAATACTACCTTGCTGGGCAATTACTTTATATCTCAAAGCTGCAATTTACTGGCCTACACAAATATTCATGCTTGCCTTCTAAGATGACTGTGAAAATTCAACGAGATAATTCATGTTCTTTACAGAAAACTTGACATAAAGTGTATAGTAAACAATTGCTATTATGCCCATTTTGCCTCACAGTAGCATCCCATGAGCACTATCCTTGTAGAAAGCTTTGCTAAATACTGGGCGGTGGGAGTTGACAGGTCAGATGAATGAGATAGGCACCTTACTTTTAAGGAAGTCTTAGTCCTGTGAACAAAATAGGCACATAAAGACTAAATTACAGTCCATATGTTTTAATAGAAGACAGGATATGAAACTTTGACTGTTACAGATAGAGATTTAGGAAGATTTCACAGAGGAGGGAACATATGAGCTACGTAATGAAGGGAGAAAAACAGAGAGGAAAATATTTTCAGCAATAGAGCAGCCAAAGATGAGACTCTTGTTGTGTTGGACAACTTGGCACTAAACCTGAGCTTGGGAAGCTTGTGTGTGGGTGTTGTCAGGAACTTCAAGGCTAACAGAAGAGGCGAGAGGTCTTGATGTGTTTCCTCGCACAAATGACCATTTCTGCTTTTTTATAGGTTGACCTACCTATCAAAACTGGTAGTAACATGGCGTGATCCAGATTTGCTCTTTCAGTTTCCCTGACCCTAAATACATGGCTTCACCAAGGAGTTGGCAAACTATCACTGAAATCGGCTGTGTTATCATGTACTGGTAAAGATAGTGTCGGGAGCCAAGCCACTGAAGCTGGAGACTGATCACATGTGTGGGGCTGAAGTACGTCCAGCCCAGAAAAAGCAGAGAAACCAAAACAAACTATGTAAACAAGCTGTTCCAGCACTGAGAAGGCAGGGGGCCCAGACCTGCCAGGTGAACAAGTTGCTAGGCAGTGGGGTTGGAATTGATACTCTTATTTGGAGGGTGTAAATAAACATGCTGCACTACTTGATCAGGAGAATAAAGGCTCTACCTGACCCCAACTTTGTCTTTTCTTTATTTTTCTCATCCTCTTGCTGGTCTTCAATCCCAAGAACCTCAGGAGCCGCATTGGGTCACAGCAGATAGTAAAGGAAAGTTTCAGACAACTTTCTTAATAAAGCTACTGAAAACTTCCCTTAAATATTTAGGACATTTCTGGTCAAGGTATCTCTAGCTTGAGTGATCTTGAATGATCATTTTTGTTTCATTTTGTGTATTGGTAACTTACATTTACCTTCTTTAAAACATCCTTCTTGTAATTTCTTTGAAGGACATCGATGCTTCTTAAGAGAACTCTGTAATTAGGATGAGAAATTTTGTGAGGACCACATTGCAGCACTACAGTCTGCAGAGCACAGGCTTTTAAGAGGGACAGACTCTGGCTTCAGTCTTGCTTCCCCCTCCTAATGCCTTTGTTTTCTGGCGTGAAGTGTAGCCCCCTATAAATTTAACTTACTCATCTTCAAACTGGCCATGCTTATCCTACTTTATAAAAATAGAATTTATTTTTGAAAGTTGTTTCAGTTTCACAGAAAATTTTTCAAAGGCTACAGAGCCTTCCTGCATATCCATCACCTCTACTTTTGCACAACCTCCTCTATCAATCTTTCTTCACTTTTGAGGGATAAATTTGCTGGGTACAGAATTCTAAATTTACTTTCTTTTTTACTTTTTAAAAATTTTTTCAATTTTTATTTTTTTATTAGTACATGCTTACAGTATATAATGATTACATTCCTCCTGGGAAGCTAGTCCATGTACATAAATAGTCTTCATTTCCTCATAAGCAGCTGCCTGGAAAGCACAAAGTTGTAAGTTCAATTCCCGATACCAAATATATATATATATATATATATATATATATATATATATATATATATATACACATATATGTATATATATATATAAAATCTTCATTTCCTATGCTCTTTGCCTTTCCTCTTTCTCTGTCTTTTGATGCTCCTCCCATTTGCAAAAGATCTGTCTTCCTATTTCCTATTATCTATCTTTTATTTTTTCTTTATTCTTTGGGTTTCTAATATAAGAAACCTCTTAGATGGGATATTTAAGTTTGTGAGTGAGATTTCTCTCTCTGAACATTACAGTCTCAAAGTACATCCATTTTTCTATAAATGACTCAAGTTTATTCTTCTTTATGGCAAAGGAGTACTCCATTGTATACAAATGCCACAATTTCTTTATCCTTTATTTTCACATTCTCTTCTTGTTTATGTAGTTTCTGTTGAGGAAGTTTTTTC
>PVJX010016033.1:29077-41299 GCA_004027295.1 Dolichotis patagonum | reverse complement strand
TACCTACTTTGTCTTCCAGCAGATTTAGTGTTTCTGTTTTAATATTTAAATCTTTGATCCATTTAGATTTTAGTGTAGTACATGGTGATAGGCATGGGTCTAGTTTTAGTCTTCTGCATACGGATAGCCAGTTTTTCCAGCACCATTTGTTAAAGAGACTGTCGTTCTTCTAGTGAGCATGTTTGGCCCCTTTATCAAAAATAAGGTGGTTGAGTGAGTTTGTGGTTGTGGTTGTATCTTCCAATCTATTCCATTATGATGGTTTTTAAATCTGTCTGCAAATTCTTTGACATCCTCTTATGAAGAGTCTCTGCCCTCTATCCTGGAACCAGGTCCAATGGTAGTCACTTGCCTTTAGCTAGTACCTGGCTCAATAGCTTTAAATGAAATATCAGCCAACTTTCAGTATCAGGCAGCAGATATACAGGTGAAAGTATCTCTCAGTCATCTTTGCCTCAGCTATCAAGTCACTCCTAAAGGTCAAGTGACTCCTAGCTTCAGTCATTCAACTTGAGGCCCAAGATGTCACAGAAAAGAGACAAAGTTTCCCCACAACACCTTGCCTGTTCAAATTCATGTCCCATAGAATCCATGATCATGATAAAATGGTGGTTTTATGCCAATAAATTTTAGTGTGGTTTATTACATAGCAATAGCAACATAAGCAGTCCTGAAGAAACAGGTTTTTCATCTTTCAGATTAGCTGAAGGCAATCTGTTTCAGAGATAAGAACTAAGACAAGCCAATAGTATTTAAATTGTGGTCTTTAAAAGATTTAACTTCAGTTAAGGGTGGCAATGTGAGACACCAAGTGAAAAGGATTTTCACTCTGTTGCTTTATGACATAGATTTCATTTTTTTTTGAAGAGAATGTTAGGCATTGTGCATAGAAATCATAGTGTAGACCAGAACCTTGGCCTCCTGAGAGAGGAGGAAGGCTCCAGCCCTGCCACCAACACCGCCTCACAGGACCCTTGGAGAGGAGAGAGGCCCCCTCTCCACCCCTGTTGTTGACATGGGCATCTGCATACCCCATGGCACAGGGCAGCAGAGGTGACAACCAACAGTGACCTGACTGAGGATAAGACCAACACCCAGGAGGACAGCTTCACTCCAGGACTGAAGTGTTACACAACAGAGACCACAAGAGAGAAAGCCTTGGGAGACAGGCTTGGAGACAGGGGGAGAGGTAGACAGAGATCTCCTGAGGCCCACTGAGAAGCTCAAACTTGGGCTAGGAAGAACACAGGGTTTGTGTTTTGGGGTGGTCAGCCAGGTTGGTGGGTGTAGTCTCTAAAGAGGGCAGACCTGAAGGAGGTGAAATTTAGTCCAGTAGTCTACTTGAGATTTTTGCACTACTGTTGACATCCAGCAGAAACTAGTGGTTTGATTTACTATAGATGACCATCTAGATTTCCTAAGTGTCTACGCTAAAGTCATAGACTTTTTGTTCTGATTCAGGATGGCTCATGAGTGGTTCTTAGGGTTGGTCAATATCCAATTTATATTTGATGCCATTGTTGTCAGTGACTTTACTATTACAGCCACACTGACAGAGTTAATGCTGTCAATTGGTTTTCTCTGCATGCTAATATCTGTATTGTCAGAGGTGGGGTCACAAATAATACTGTGGTTTATTCCTGAAGACATGGAACTGGACCAAAGAAGCTGTAAACTCCAGCACAGAAAATAAACACTTAAAGAAAAAAAAAGAGAAATACTTATATGAGAAACAAGGCAACAAAATGCCTCCAAAAACAACTAACTCCTCCAAAGTTGATCCAGACAGTATTAAGGGAAAGAAAATCATATGCCACAGAGCAGAAATGCCTGAAAGAATATCAATGGAGGAAACAAAAGAGTCCAGGCTGTTTTGCTAAGTTCAAAGAAGATATAGTTAATAGATAATGACTCAAATGAAACAAACGATTGGCAAGTCTAGAGAAGGTATTAATAAAAATCTAGTGGAGTTAAAGAAACAGATGCAAAACATGAACACTCAGAATAGAAAAAAATGGGAGTCCATAAAAAGATTCCAAATAGAAACCCAGGAAATTAAAAATACAGTCGAAAGAATGGGCAGCAAAAGCAATCAGTGTGAGGCTAGAAGACAGGGTTGTGGTTAGCAACTGATTAATGAACGATACCTTAAAAAACAGACAATATGAAAAATGGATTTAGGAGCTACTAGATAGCTCTAAGAAGATTAATGTGAGTAAATAGAACTAGCAAAATATTGGAAGACAGAACAAAGCGCATTAAAAAAACACATGTAGTAATAGCAGTAAACTTGCCAGACATGGAAAAAGAACTTAACACACAGATAAGTGAGGCATATAGAACCCTGAATATCCATCATCAGAAAAAAGTATTTCATGACATACAATAGTAAAAATACTAGAAATCCAATACAAGAAATTCATTGCTATTGAACAGCCATGAATCACATATAAAGGAAAACCCATCAGAATTATAAAAGATTTTCAACGCAAACTTTAGTGGCAAGGAGAGGTTGGAATGAAGTGTTTCAAACCTTAAGTGCAAACAACTTCCAACCCAGATGGATATAGTCTGTAAAATTATCTTTCAAAATTGATGGGGAAATAAGCTATTTCCATGATAAATGAAATTTATGACCACCAAACGAACACCTCCAAAAAATTTCAAAGTCAATTTAGACAGAGACAATGAAGCTACTGCCAAAATGTCCAATAGAATGAATACATAAGGTAGGGCTGACAAATAAGTTGAAAAAAAAGAAAGCAAAACAGCAACAAGTGAATGATACAACAGGAATAAGTCAATATCAATTATTGCTATTGATGTGAATGGATTAAAATTGCCAGATTAGCAGAATGGATCAAGAAACAAAATTCAGTGGTATACTATATACAAGAAACACATTTAATGCAAAAAGAAATTTATAGACTAAAAATGGAAGGATAGAAAACAATATTCCATGAATCAGGAAACTAAAGGAACCTGAATTTGTTGTCCCATTCTCAGACAAAGTACATTTTAAGCAAATGCTGTTCAAAAGAGACAAAGAAGGACATTATATATTTGTTAATGGAATTATTCATCAAGAAGAGATATCAATTATAAGCATTTATGCAACAAACCATTATGTACACAACTTTATAAAATAAACACCAGTGAATCTCTAAGATCAGATAAACATCATTAGAATTATAGTGAAGGATCTCAATACTCCTATGACAAACATATCAACTAAACAAAAAGTTAACAAAGAAATGTGAGTCAAATCAAACCTTTGAACAAGTGGACTTAATAGATGTCTACAGTGTTTCACCCAATAACAACAGAATACACACTCTTTTTGGCAGCATGTAGTACTTTCTCCAAAACAGACAAGATTCTAACTAAAAAAGCATGTTTAAGTAAATCCAAAAGAATCCAAATTTTATCATGCATATTTCCAGATCACTGTACAATGAAACTAGAAATCAATATCAAATCACAGAAAGTATGCAAAGTATGAAAATTAAACAATACTCTGTGAATCAATGACTCACAGAAGAAATTCAGAAATAAGACAGTTCCTATTATTAAATGATAATACCAGCAAACATGTGAGCAGCTAAGTGGAACAATGAAAACAGTCCTATGAGGGAAGTTTATAACTGTGAATGCCCACAGCAGAAAAACAGAATGAGCCCAAATAAAAAACCTGATAATCTCAAGGTCTTAGAAAAACAATAACAATCCAAACCAAGAGCTAGAGAAGGAAATTAGAAAGATCAGAGTAGCAATCAAAGAAACAGAGATTTAAAAGCAGTACAAAGAATCAATAAATTGAAGAGCTGTTTTTTTTTTGTTTGTTTGTTTGTTTTAGCAGGGATCAAACTCAGGAGCTTGCATTTGTAAGCAGACACTTATGCCACTGAGCTACATCCCCGGTCAAGAGCTGGTCCTTTGAATGAATGAACAAAATAGACAAACCCTAAACCAACCTTACAAAAAACATGAAAGAGAAACTACAAATCAGTGCAATTAGAAATGAAAAAAAAAATAGATACAACCAAAATCCAGAAAATTATTAGCAACTACTTCATAAACCTATGCACCAAAAAATTGGAGAACTCAAAAGAAATGGTGAGACTCTCAGATACGTATGAGTTGCCAAAACTGAACTGAAAAGACACAAAAATCTTCAATAATTCAACAACAGTAAATGAAATTGAAGTAGTAAGAAAATAACCACCAACCAAAAAAAGCCCAGAACCTGATGGATTTATTGCTGAATTCTACAAGAACTTCAGCGTAGACCTAACACCAATACTGTTCTTAAGAAGAAGGGAGTACCCCCAAATTCATTGTTGGAAGCTAGCATTGCCTTGATTCCAAAACAAGATGCAGGTCCAGTTAAAAAAGACAACTACATGACAATCTCTCTAATGAATAGAGGCAAAAGATACTGGAAAATAGAATGCAGCAAATCACCAAAACGATCATACACCATTCACTAAATAGGCTTAATCCCAAGAATACCAGGATGGTTTAACATAGGCAAATCAATAAATGTAATTCATCATGTAAACAAAAGCAAGAACACAAATCACATGATCATCTAAGTAGATGTGGAAAAAGCCCTTGATAAGATTCATTATTTGCAGATGACATTTTCTGCTTACAAAATGCAAACAATTCCACCAAAAGACTCTTAGAATGAAAAATCAAGTTCAGAAATGTCACAGGATACAAAAGAAACACACAAAATTCAGTAGTGTTCCTATGTATTAATAATACGCTCACTGAGAAAGAAACTAGAAAAACGATAACACCCATAATAGCAACAAGTAAAATTAAATGCTTACAAGTTAACCTAACCAAGGAAGTAAAAGACATCTACAATGGAAATTACATCACTCTGCTAAAGGAAATTGAAGAGGACAGGAAAAAATGGAAAGAAATTCCCTGTTCTTGGATATCAGAGCAAATATAATCAAAATGGCTATATTTGTAAAACATACAGATTTAATGCAGTTTCAGTCAAAATACCAATATGATTTCTCACAAATCTAGAAAGCAATACTAAAACTCATACAGAACCAGAAGAGACCCAGAACAGCAAAAGTAATCCTGGATAACAAAAGCAAAGCAGGAGGTATCAAAATCCCAGATTCAAAGTTATACTACAAATCCAGGGATTAAAACAGCGTAATACTGATAGAAAAATAGGCATGTGGATCAATGGGACAGAACAGGGGAAACAGAAACAATCCCAGGCACATGGAACTATTTGATCTTTGGCAAAGTTTCCAAAGACATACACTGGAGGGAAGATAGCTTCCTTAATAAATTATCTTGGGAAAACTGGATAGCCACATGTATAAGATTGAGGCTACACCCATATATTTTACTGTGTACTAAACTGAAATCAAAATGGACTGAAGAGCTAAATGTTAAAACAAATACTTAATTTTCTGGAAGAGAAGACATAGATGTAGGCAAGGACTTTCTGAACAGAAACTTAATGGCACAAGAAATAACATCTAGAATCAACAAATGGAATTATATAAAATTAAAGAGATTCTGCACCACAAAGGAAATAACCAACAGAGTAGAGACAACCAATAGAACAAGAAAATCTTTTGCCAGCTATTTCTTGGACAGAGGGATAACATCTAGAGAACATAAAGAACCTAAAAAGAAATTAGTACTCTCGCAAAATAAAAGACCCAATCACAAAATAGAAAACTGAAATGAATGGACACTTCTTAGAAGCACAACTTGCCAGGAAACACATGAAAAAAATGTTCAAAATTGCTGGCCATTAAACAAATGCAAATCAAAACGACATTAAGATATCATCTATCTTAGTTACTTTTCTCATTGCTGAGTCAAAGTACTTGACACCTAAAGTTCAACGAGGAAAAGTTTATTTCAGCTCACAGTTTGTAGAGGTGTCAGTCCATAGTTGACCCAATGCAGGGTGGCGTGGCAGAGGGACTTCACTGAGGAGAAATAGTTCAAGAAGGCAGAAGGCAACAGAGCAGCAGCAGAGGCAGCAGCAACAACAATAACAGCCTTGCCTTCTTTCTGTCCCTTTATATCCATCCAGGCTGCATATCTTTTGGATGGTGCTACTCACATCTGGGATGGGCCTTCCCGTTATCTACACCCAGAACTATGATCAACCAATCAGCAGGCTAATTTAGTAATCATGTCCCCTTAATTATAGCATTGCACAATTTATCCCAGCATCACAAACCCTGGATCCAGCCATCTCTCAAAACTTCTACCGATGAAAGCATGGGGCTTTGGGGGGACATCTAGGTACAAGCCATAATACTTTCTTACTCCAAAAAGAATGGTTATCATCAGGAAATCAAGTGATAACAAATGCTGGAGATCCTGTGGGCAAAAAGGGTTCTTCTACATTATTGGTAGGGATGTAAACTAGTACAACTACTATAGAAATCGGTGTGGAGATTCCTACAAAAACTAAAACTAAAAATTCCACTTGATCTGCTATCTTCTTTTTAGGTTAAATTCATCATATTACAGGGCTACTTGCATACTCATGTTTAAAGAAGCACCATTTGTAACAGCTCAGCTAGATCTTGGTATGCTGTTTCCAAGCATACCAAGATATATATTGCTTCATATATATATATATATATATATATATATATATATATATATAATCACATATCACTGTGCCATAAAAAAAGACAAACTTAAGGGATTTGTAGGCAAATGGATACAACTAGAGAATATAATGTTAAATGAATAGATAAAGAATGATAAATGAAAGATACACGCTTAAATATCATATGGTCTCTTTTGTATGAAAAACTCTCTCTCTCCCTCTCTCTGTCTCTCTCTCTCTCTCTAGAGAGAGAGAGAGAGAGAAAGAGAGAGGGAGAGAGGGAGTCAGAGACAGACAGAGCAAAATGGAAGATAGATAAAAAGTAAGAGAAAAATTCAAATAATTCTCTAAATTATCTATTCCTTTGTTTCAAAAATATTTAAAAATATATGGGAATTTGTTTCATTTATACTAATAGTTTCTACTTTGTTTATTGAAAAGAAAGTTTTGTCCTTTAGAAAAAGAAACCAAAAAAGTAAGCACATATTTCACCTTTGAATTTTTCCTTGGATTTTTTTTTAAAAAATACAATTTAAAAAATAGAGGAACATATCACATAGCGAGATACCTAAGTATTCACCCCTACTACCAAACTTCAACCAAAGTGAACAGCTTTGACATTTTCCCTCCTATCTGTCTTAGAATAAACTAGCAAGTACATTTAGAACCCCCCAGTCCCATCCAGTTCTAATTTAACCAGTCCCTGGAGATAATCACTCTACTGAAGTTACTGTTTCTCCTTTGCCTTTGTCTTTTCATTGTTTTTAGAATAATAGTTTTATAAGTTATCTTATAATATAATTGCATTTATTAAGAGCTAGTTTGAATAATATTGTCAGGAATAAATCAGTCGATTTGGTTAACAAGCAATAGACAAATACTCGCACTCTCATTTCCTAGTGAATGAAAACTTCTAGGATACATGCTCTCCATCTAGTGGTAAAAACAGGATAACCATAGGTGTTCTTATGTCTTATGTAGAGGGATGAACTTCTAGTCTTGGTGAGACATATACATGAATGACACATGGACTCTAACCCTCAGGGTGCTACAGTCAATAGGATATTTACCAAGTGTTCACCAATCATACGGAGAGTATACGTGGGGGCTCAGATAGTACTAATTAGATAACTGGTAGGTGGCAGAATGACTGGCCAAACATACCTTTATGACTTTAAACCCATTCTCTAAACTACATTATTTTCCTATTAAAACAAATACAGATTTCTACTACTTATTTCATTTTTGTTATGAAACAGAAGGCAGACTTTGGGGGATTGTAAGGATTAATGAGAAGAGTCTTTAAATAAATTTAAATTGTTTCTTGGCTTGTTTCACAACTTTAAATTCAGAGATTTCTGCGTTTAGGGGTCCCTGAAAACCCTAAAGAACCCAAAGAAGCTCTGCTTGGGCTTGGTATCCTAGCATAGAGCAAGGGAAGATTCAGAGAGGGACGTATATCATTTGAAAGGCCACTAGCAGCCATGGTATTAAAAGTGTTAACATCCAAATCAGCTAGACATCAACTGATCAGACCAGGCACTGAGTATAGCCACAAACGTAGCTATAACCATGCTTACCCTTTTCTTTGTGACAAAAGAGGTCTCTGTATCCTAGAAAAAGGAAAGATACCTAAGGAAGGTTGAGAATTAATAAACTATCTACCAAATACTACTTTAACATGGCCCAAATCTGCTTTCTCTTTCATACTCCTGCCTTCATTATTTAATTTCTTGATGGGACTTGAACTTAATCTTGATCTCTGCTACTTATGTCATCGGTCCCCTGATTCTACTTTGAAGAAAGTGAAAGAAATAGGGTACCTATAGCAAAAATCCCAGAAGATATAAGCCTATTGGGATGAAAATTATTTAGCTGGAAGAGTGGACAGGATTAGTTTGGGCAGGTTTTGGGTGTTAAGTGTGTAATGGGTGAGGCAGAGAGCACGGGAAGTGAAGGTCAGGGAGGTAGTCAGGGAAGTCTAGTTAGAGGGGGCAGAGGAGGTCTGCTATGTAGCTTATGTTTTGTTCTAAAGGCAGTGGGAGGATTTTAGGTAGTGAGGGAGGATTTTAGGTAGTGAGGGAAGATATGATTTGTGTTTCAAAAAATGACCTTGATTGTAATAATGAATCATAGGATGTGAAGACCAGAACTGGAGAAGCCAGGAAGGGGAGTGAAATGGTAGAAAGTTGCATGGGAGTAGTAATAAAGATGGAGACAGTGAATTTACTTCCAATAGAATGAATAGGGCATCTTTTGATATCATCTAGCCCAACTTCCAGACATTACAGATGAGGAAATCATAGTTCAGAAGAGCGATATCAAGTTTACATCTGTGGATGGCAGAACCTCCTTCTCGTGTGGGCTTTTAATTTCCAGCCTAAAAGATTTCCCATTGGCCAAACTGCTTTCTATGTTTTGTTGTCTTACATCTCTTTCATCAGATTATTAATTTCCTGAAAGGATAGAAGGTGCCTTATACTTGAATGATTGATTGACTTTTACATTGCAAAAACATTTCTGAAGCCTTATGGTAGATGACGTATGGTGAGATACAGTCCTCCAGGGCCAGGATCACTCTGCTCCAGGCACACAAAGAAAGTTCCTTACTAAAAGTTGACCTACATAAATACTACTAGGCTTGTCAGCCCAGGAAGAATATAGTACTCACCCAACAGGCCCTACAGCAGGGAGTAAGGTGACTGGCCCACCTATTCATTGTGGCACCCAGCAACCGGACAAACATCAACATTACAGTAGGACACCAAGACACACAATACCAACAGTTGACACTAGCGGGTCTGAAGGACCAAACACTAGCTCGAAAGAGGAAAATGGCAAAACAAAAAAGCAAAATGCAACCTCAAACATCCAGTCCACCAGGTGCAAGTACAGGAGACATTGAAATAGAGGACTCAAAATGTAACACAAGAGAAATCTCTGAAAAGATAGCAAATGAAATATAAAAACAACTTTGTGAGGCCATAGAGGAAATCAAATTAGAAGTACTCTCCCAGGTAAAGGTAGAAGTAACAACCTTAGTAAAGGAGTTGCTGAGCTCAGCTAAAGAAGAAATAGAGAAAAAAGTATAGGAACATGGGAAACTGAATGAAACCTTGAATGAACAATATAGAAAACAAGCAGAATTCAAGAAGAAAACTGAAAGAGACATCCAAGAAACAAAAAATTCTATTCAAATCATGCAAAACCATTTAAATGAAGCTGAGGATAGGATTTTGGACTTTGAGGACAGGATTGCAATTAGTGATTATGAAAGGATAGAACTTTTAAAAATAACAAAGCAGCATGAAATGACAATCCAGAAGCATCAAGATGATGCCAAGAGCAATAATATAAGATTAATATGCATTAGTGAAGATGCTGGAGTCAATACAAACAACATAACTAAAATATTCACAGAAATAATAGGAGAAAATTTCCCAAACATGGGGAAAAATTCTGATATGCAGATAACTGAGGCATACAGAATGCCAAACAGTCACATCCAACATAAATCTACACCCAGACACATAATAATTAAGATCTCAGACATACAACATAAAAACAGAATACTAAAAGCTGTTAGAGAAAAAACACAAGTCACCTATAGAGGAAAGCCCATTAGAATCACAGCAGACTTTTGAACACAAACCTTCAAGTCAAGACATGATTGGAATGAGATATTTCAAGCCCTGAAAGAAAACAACTTTCAACCCAGACTGATGTACCCAGCAAAACTTTCATTCAAATTTAATGGAGAAACAAGATATTTCCATGACAAAGAAAAACTGAAGAAATTTACATCTACCAAACGAACCTTAGAAAGAGTGTTGAAAGACATACTAGACAGATAAAAATGACCACAATCGCCAGAACAACAGAAAGACAGACTGGACAAGAAAGCAAACAAGGGAGAGAAGCAGGAAACAATAGTAATACAACATGGCAAAGTCGAACCAGTACATATCAGTGATATCCATAAATGTAAATGGGCTCAATTCACATATCAAAAGAAACAGGTTGACAGAATGGATCAAGAAACATGATCCCACAATATGCTGTATACAAGAAACACATCTGACCCAAAAGGAAACTCATAGATTAAAAGTCAAAGGATGGAAAACAGTATTCCATGTAACAGGAACCCAGAAAAAAGCAGGGGTAACTATTCTATTTGCAGACAATGTAAACTTCAAACCCAAAATGATTAAAAGAGACAAAGAAGGTCACTATATACTTGTAAGTGGAAAAATTCAAGAGGAAGAACTAACAATTATGAATATATACACCAAACACAGGAGCACCCAACTATATAAGGCAGATACTAATGGACTTGAAAAACCAAATACACAAGAACACAATTATTACAGGGGACCTTAACAGCCCATTGTCACAAACAGATAGATCAACTAAACAAAAACTCAATAAAGAAATAATAGAACAGAATCATACCTGGGAGCAATTGGAATTAGTAGATGTATACAGAGTGTTCCACCCAACCACATCAGAATACACATTCTTCTCAGCTGTGCATGGGACATTCTCCAAAACAGACCATATATTATCCCATAAAACATTCTTAAGTAAATGCAAAGGTATTGAAATTATCCTATGCATAATATCTGACCCTAGCACACTGAAATTGGAAATTAATGGCAAAAGAAATTGCAAAACCTGCATAAATACATGGAAATTAAATACCAAAGTTTTGAGCATCAGTGGGCTACAGATGAAATTAAAGAAGAAATAAAGCAATACCTACAATTCAGTGAAAATGAAGACACAACATACTGTAATCTGTGGGATTCAATGAAAGCAGTCTTAAGAGGGAAATATATAGCAATACATAATCATATCAAGAAAATAGAATGAGCACAAATAAACAATCTAATGCTTCATCTCAAGCTACTAGAAAAAGAAGAGCAAGTTAAACACAAAGCTCATAGAAGAGAGGAAATTGTAAAGATTAGAGCAGAAATCAATGCAATTGATAATTAAAAAATACAAAGAATTAAAGAATCAAAAAGTTGGGTTTTTGAGAAAATAAACAAAATTGACAAACCTCTAGCTAACCTTATAAAGAAAAAGAAAAAAAACCCAAATTCACACAATAAGGACTGAAAAGGGAGAAATTACTACAGATCTCATGGAAATTCAAAAGATCATGAACACCTACTATAAGAATCTCTACTCACATAGAGAGGCAAACACAGAGGAAATGGATAGATTTCGAGAAACATATGAACTACCAAAACTCAATCAAAAAGATATAGCAATTTTGAATAACCCAATATCAGCTATTGAAATTGAAAACATAATAAAAAACTTACCAACAAAGAAAAGCCCAGGTCCTGATGGATTCATGGCTGAATTCTACAAGAAATTTAGAGAAGATTTGGTGCCAATAATCCTTAAACTCTTCAATGAAATTGAAAAGAAAGCAATCCTCCCTAATTCATTCCTGGAGGTAAGTATAACTCTCATACCAAAACCAGAGAAAGACCCAACCAAAGAGGAGAACTCTAGGTCAGTCTCACTAATGAACACTGATGCAAAGATTCTCAATAAAATACTGGCAAATAGAATGCAGCAAATTATCAAGAAGA